>PVJL010011722.1:26373-41196 GCA_004026885.1 Lyroderma lyra
ATGTGATACAACACCTTAACAAAATAAATGATTAAAAGAGGGGGTGGGGGAGTTCCCTGATGGTGTAGTGGCTTAAGGCTTCGGCGCTGGTGCTGTCAGCGCTGCGGCCTGGGTTCGATTCCCAGTCAGGGAGCTACCCACATACCAAAAAGCAAAAAAAAAAAAAAAAAAAAAAAAAGAGGGGGTGGGAGAGGAGAGAGGGGGAGCTAAATATAAGGTGATGGAAAGAGAACTCACACTGGGTGGTGAACTTACTATACAACAAGCTGACAATGCACTGTAGAATTGTATGCCTGAAACCTATGTAATCCTTGCTAACAGATGTCACCCAATAAGTCTAACAATAAAAATAAATATAAACAGTGATTCTTTCAATAGATACAGAAGAAGCATTTGACAAAATTCAACATCCACTTATGATAAAAATTCTCAACAAGGTATAGAGGGAATATGCATCAACATAATTAAGGATATATATGACACACTCAAAGATAACATCATATTCAATGATGAAAAGCTGAGGGCTTTTCCTCTAAGATTAGGAACAAGACAAGAATGACCTTTTTCACAACTTTTATTCAACAGAGTATTGAATATCCTAGCCAGAGAAATTAGGCAAGAAAAAGAAATACAAGTTATCCAAATAGAAAAGGGAAAAAAACTGACCAAAATGTTGTATCTAAGTCAGAAAAGTGATGTGAGTAATGTTATTATTGCTCTGAAGTTTCTAAACACTAAAGTTTCCTGTGCATTTTCACCTGGAGCACACATTGGATTGGGAACTTTGCTCCATCTGTGGCTTCTGATGTGACAGCACTTCAAAAACAATCTATTTTACCTTATATTTTTTTCTGGGGAGTTTCCTTCTAGTTGGTTATTCTCTACTTTACATAGACTTTCATTAAACATCTCTCTCCCCAAATACACATTATAATCAATTAATGCCTAAGCTAACTCATTTTCAAAATTTTCTGTTGCTTAGATGCAATGAAATATAAAGCCCATTAATTCTCCAAAAAAATAACTGCACTATGATGCTTTATTTCAGCCCAAATCAACAACACCTAAAAATCTCCAGAAACAGTGATGACTCAATCAATAATCCAGTAACTGTAGCACTTTATAATCTAAGCCCCAAAAAGTAAATAATTCTTTAAGCTTGATTTTGTTTGTTTGTTTGTTTGTTTGTTCATTTCTTTTCTCTTTGTTGCTTTCAGTTTTATATGCCGCATATAAGTGAAGTCATACAGTTCCTTCTTTTTTCTGTCTGGCTTATTTCACTAAGCATGATGATGTCCAGGTCCATCCATTTTGTTGGAAATGGCGATATTTCATCTTTTCTTACAGCTGAGTAATATTCCATTGTGTACATGTACCACAGCTTCTTTATCCAGTCATCTGTCGCAGGGCACTTTGGTTGTTTCCATGTTTTGGCCACTGTGAACAGCGCTGCAATGAACATTGGGGTACATAAGTCTTTGTGGACAAAGGTTTTCAAGTCTTTTGGGTAGATCCCCAGAAGGGGGATTGCTGGGTCAAATGGTAACTCCATTCCCAATTTTCTAAGGAACCCCCACACTGCCTTCCACAGTGGTTGTACCAATTTGCACTCCCATCAGCAGTGTACCAGACTTCCTTTTTCTCCACATCCTCTCCAGCACTTGTTATTCCTTGTCTTGTTGATAACAGCCATTCTCACAGGTGTGAGGTGGTATCTCATTGTGGTTTTGATTTGCATTTCCCTGATAGCTAATGAGGATGAGCCTTTTTTCATATGTCTGCTAGCTGTTTGTATTTCTTTGTCGGAAAAGTGTCTGTTTAGTTCTTCTGCCCACTTTTCAATTGGGTTGTTTGTTTTTTTGTTGTTGTTGTTAAGTCTATTAGTTCTTTATATACTTTAGATATCAGACCCTTATCTGATGCGTTATTTGCAAATATTTTCCCCCATTCAGTTGGATGTCTCTTTGCCTTGTTGATGGTTTCTTTTGCTGTGCAGAAGCTTTTTAGTTTGATATAATCCCATTCATTTATTTGTGCTTTTACTTCCCTTGCCTTTGAGGTCAGGTTCATGAAGTTCTCCTTGAGTCCTAGGTCTTTAAGTTTAGTACCGATGTCTTCTTCTATATAGTTTATTGTTGCAAGTCTGATATGAAGGTCTTTAATCCATTTTGAGTTAATTTTTGTATATGGAGAGAGTTCACAGCTCAAGTTCATTCTTTTGCATATGTTTTTCCAGTTTTCCCAGCACCACCTACTAAAGAGGCTGTCTTTTCTCCATTGTATATTTTTTGCTCCTTTATCGAAAATTATTTGTCCATAAATTTGTGGGTTTATTTCTGGGTTTTCAGTTCTATTCCATTGGTCTATATTTCTGTTCTTCTGCCAGTACCAAGCTGTTTTGACTATTGATGCTTTGTAATATAAATTGAAGTCAGGGAAAGTAATGCCACCAGCCTTATTCTTTTTATGAAGTATTGCTTTGGCAATTCGAGGTCTTTTATGGTTCCATATAAATTTACTATTTCTTTTATCTATTTCACGAAAAGTATGATTGTGGGATTTTTATGGGTATTGCATTAAATCTGTAGATTACTTTGGGCAGAATGGCCATTTTAACAATGTTAAGTCTTCCTATCCATGAACAGGGAATATTTTTCCACCTCTTAAAGTCTGTTTCAATTTCTTTCAAAAGTGTCTTATAGTTTTCTGTGTATAAGTCTGTCACATTCTTCATTCTTCATTAAGTTAATTCCCAGGTATTTCATTCTTTTTGTTGTGATAGCAAAGGGAATTGACTTCCTCATTTCTTTTGCTGTCGATTTGTTGTTTGTATAAAGGAATGCTGTTGATTTTTTTACATTGATTTTGTATCCTGCGACTCTACTATATTCGTTTATTGTTTCTAATAGTTTCCTGGTGGAATCTTTGGAATTTTTTATATAAAGGATCATGTCATCTGCAAATAGTGACAATTTGACCTCTTCTTTCCCAATTTGGATACCTTTAATTCCTTTCTCTTGCCTGATTGCTGTGGCTAGAACTTCCAGTACTATATTAAATAGCAGTGGTGACAGGGGGCATCCCTGTCTTGTTCCTGATTTTAGGGGAATAGGCTTCAGCTTTTCCCCATTCAGTATGATGTTAGCCGAGGGCTTGTCATATATGGCCTTTATTATGTTGAGATACTTTCCTTTTATACCTATTTTATTTAGTGTTTTGATCATAAATGGATGCTATATCTTGTCGAAAGCTTTTTTGGCATCAATTGAAATGACCATATGGTCTTTATTTTTTATTTTGTTTATGTGGTGTATCACATGGATTGATTTTCGTATGTTGAACCATCCTTGTGCTCCTGGGATGAATCCCACCTGATCTTGATGTATGATCTTTTTGACGCATTGTTGTATTCTGTTTGCTAATATTTTGTTTAGAATTTTTGCATCTGTGTGCATCAGAGATATTGGTCTATAGTTTTCTTTCTTCGTGTTGTCTTTGCCAGGCTTTGGTATTAGAGTAATGTTGGCCTCATAGAACGAGTTAGGAAGTATTGCTTCCTCTTCAATTTTTTGGAAGAGTCTGAGGAGGATAGGTGTTAATTCTTCTTTGAATGCTTGGTAGAACTCATTGGTGCAACCATCTGGTCCAGGGCTTTTGCCTTTAAGGAGATTATGGATAGTCATTTTAATCTCTTCACTATCATTTGGTCTATTTAGATTATCCAGTTCTTCTCGGTTCAATCTAGATAGGCTATAAGTTTCTAAAAAGTTGTCCATTTATTCTAGGTTGTTAAATTTAGTCGCATAAAGTTCTTCATAATATTTTCTTATAATCCTTTGTATTTCTGTGCTATCAGTGGTAATTTCTCCCCTTTCGTTTGTAATTTTGGATATTTGTGTCCTTTCCTTTCATCCTTTGATTAGTCTCGCCAGAGGTTTGTCAATTTTGTTGACTTTCTCAAAGAACCAGCTCTTCGTAATATTAATTTTTTCTATTGTCCTTCTGTTCTCTATTTGGTTTAGCTCTGCTTTAATTTTTAGTACTTCTTTCCTTCTGCTGACTTTCGGTTTTGTCTGCTCTTCTTTTTCTAGTTCTTTAAGATGGAATGTTAAGATGTTTACTTGTGATTTTTCTTGTTTCTTAAGATAGGCCTGTAGTGATATAAATTTCCCTCTTACTACCGCTTTCGCTGTGTCCCAATAATTCCGATATGTTGTATTTTCATTGTCATTAGTTTCTATATATTTTTTAATCTCACCTTTTATTTGTTCTTTTATCCAGTCCTTTTTTAATAAGCTGTTGTTTAATCTCCATGTATATGTGTTTCTCTCTGCTTTCCTTTTACAGTTGATCTCCAATTTCAAAGCCTTGTGTCTGAGAATACACTTGGTATGATTTCGATCTTCTTGAATTTGCTGAGGCTACTTTTGTGTCCCAGCATATGGTCTATCCTTGAGAATGTTCCATGTGCACTAGAAAAGAAGGAATAGTCTCTTTTTGCTGAATGAAGTGTCCTGTAAATGTCAATTATGTAGAACTGCTGTAATGTGTCATTTAGAGCTATTGTTTCCTTATTTATTTTCTGTTTGGATGATCTGTCCATGTCTGTTAGCGGGGTGTTTAAGTCTCCCACAATGATTGTATGTTCATCAGTTTCTCCTTTCAAATCTGTTAGTAGTTTCTTTGTTTATTTTGGTGCATCCTGGTTGGGAGCATATATATTAATTAGCGTCAAGTCTTCTTGTTGTTGTATTGTGTCTTTTATCATTATGTGCTGGCAAATTCCCTCAGCTTCTGTGTGTCTGAGGTGTTTATTCCACCTTCATATCTGAAAGATAATTTTGCTGGATAATTTATTCTTGGCTGTAAGTTCTTCTCTTTTAAATTTTTGAATATTGGATTCCACTCCCTCCTGGCTTGCAGCATTTCTGCTGAGAAATCTGATGCCAGTCTGATGGGTTTTCCTCTAAAGGTTATAGTTCTTTTTTCCCTGGCTGCCTTGAGAACTGTCTCTTTGTCTTTAGTTTTGGACATCTTTAGTACCGTGTGTCTCGGAGAAGATCTGTTAGGGTCCAGGTATCTAGGGGACCTGTTTTCTTCTTGAACTTGGGGTTCCAGATCTTTCCATAGGTTTGGAAAGTTCTCATTTACTATTTGTTTGAGTAGGTTCTCTGTAGAGTGCTCTAGCCCTTCTTCTATTCCTGTTATCCTGATGTTGTTTTGTCTCATGGAGTCAGATAGTTCTTGCAGAGTTCTTTCAATCCTTTTGGTTCTGTATTCCCTCTCTTCCTCTTTCTTAGCTGTTTCCATGTTCTGATCTTTGATATAACTAATTCTTTCCTCCATCTGGTTGGCCCTGTTTCCTTTGGCAGTTATTTCGTTTCTCACTTCTTTTATTGTATTATTTATCTCTCGCATTTCCATCTCAATCTTCCTTATGTTTTGAATTTCTTTGTTAAATTGTTCCTTTTGTTCATGAAGTTCCTTTTTTATGTCATTCATGTCCTTTTTTATGTTGTTTATCTCAGCCATGGTGCTCTGCCAGTATGTTTTCATTTCTCTCACAGCCTTTAGAATGGCTACTTCAAATTCTCTGCCTCTTAATTTGGAAACTTCTGGGTCTAAGAAGCTGTCTTGATAAATTTCCTGTTCTTTCTGAGGAGTTTTAGTTTTTAAGGAATTCATCCTGTCTGCTGGGTTCTTCCTCTTTGACATGAGGGCGTTATGTTCAGTAGTGCCCAGGAGCCCAGATTGGTACTTTTGTGGTGTCTTGCTGTAGGACAGACACGAGGTGATACCAGGGGCGCAAGTTTTGGGAGAGAGAGGGGTTGTTTATTTCTTATTTCTGGTCTCCTGCTATGTTTGGAGGCAGTGCACATCTATCATGGTCCCTCCACTTCCTGTAGTTAGTTAGTTGGTTGGGAAGGTTGTAGGATAGGGGAGAGGCCAACAAAGGCACATTGGGGCAGCTCCACCTTCTGCCCTATGCTGGGGAAGCTGAGTGATGCAGGCCAAGGCTGCTCCTGCTGGCTGGAGCGAATGTTATCAAATCCGCCCTTCTTCCTGGGCCTGCTTCCGTGGCCAAACGTTGGGGCAGAGTCTGTGGGCTCGCACTGCTTTTGGGACCCAGGGGCATGCAAGCAGGTGTGCACACAAGTCCGAAGCTGTGAGTCTGACCCCGCAGTAGGAAGGCAGCCGGCCGCCTCCACAGCGGGCCAGAATGGGAGCCGCAGCCCCTTCTGTGTAGGGGCTGTGCGCTGCCCGCGCGCAGCAGCTGGCTCACCCCCGCAGCGGGCTGACCAGGAACCACAGCCCTGTGCAGGAGCCATGCACACCTGCGCTGTGGGTCCCTAGGGAGCCCAGAGCCAAGATGTCGTCTCTGCAGTTCAGAGTCCTCGCTCAGCCCTGCTACCACTCAAGAGTTCCAGAGGCCGGCTCCCAAGGTCTGTCCCCAACTCGCCACTCCAAATTCCAGCTCTCCAGCCTAGCTCCCCAATGGAATCCCACTGTTCTGCCACTTTGCTAGGGCTTTTCCTCTTGTTGCCTCTTGGCTTCTCCCCTCCCATGCACTGCAGCCAGCCACAATCGGGTCCTGTTGCAATCCATCTCTGCTCCCTCCCCTCTCTCCTGCTCGCCCCTTTCTCTCCAACCCTTAGGTGTTTACTTGCGATGCGTGGATGTCTCAGCTACCATTTTTTGTCATCTAGGGTCCTCTTTCTTGGCTCCTGGGTGGCCGTTCAATTGTGTTTTCTGGGAGAGGTTTTAGGGACCTCCTCTCCAGTCGCCATTTTGTCCTCCTCTTCCTGATTATGTTTTTGATCACATTTTTTGCTTACTAAATATTGTTTCTCAGGATTTGGCAATATGGAAAGTAAATGAAAATACCTTAACCTCTGATATGTCCATAAAAACAATTCTGCCATGTCCAATTTCTTAGGCCCCTCTAAAATCCAGGCTAATAGAAAAATAGTAATTTGACACACAACAAATTTCAGCTAACCTCACAAAAGGAGTTTCTGAGCTACTGAATCTATATAATAAAACCATACGGTTATAATTTCCAGAAGACAGTAATGCTATAAATCTCAATATGTGTGTACTGATTGAAAAAATACAATTACTTTTTGTGTGGAATGAATTTAATAAGTAACTAAAGATTATGTTAGCCAAATTTTCATAAGATAATACCACAGTGCTGAAAGGTGACATAAACTGTACTGGTGATTCATCCAAGTTTTCATAAAAAAATCTAAATTTATTAGAGCATTTTGCACATAATCTCTTCAAGTCTTTGTCAGCTGGATGAGAAAGGAACATAGGTTGTTAAACTCATTTGTCTTCATAACTTTATAATATTAAATACAGCCTCTGTGATAATCTGAAAGTAATTTTACATGTATTTTTAAGAGGTCAGCCTTATTAAATATTCAAAATCAGTCTATTGTAGTATCCTCATCTGGAAGTGCTAAAACATGAAATGGTTTCCTTCTAAAATTTAATTAGAACTTCAACAACACTGCTGAAACTGTGTCACCCCATACTTATTAAGGCCAGCAATAAAATAGACATAACCTGGCTAGGGTGGAATAACAGTTCTTACCATTAAAGATTAATAACAAAGAAAGGAATTGACAGTACTTTATTCAAAACTGTCTTGGGGGGTCAGTTTCTTTTAAATACTCACATTAGATAGGAGATAAGCTGAAACCACTCTTTACCATATCTATTCTGGGGAAATATAATTGGCTTTCTATGTCTTGATTTAATAATACCTGTAGGGAAAAACACGATCTCCTCTTTTCTCAAGTTTCTCCCCTAAAGCTAGTAAATTTATTTTTACTTAAATCATTCAATGATTCTTAAAGTTTTATCTGTTTCTGAAAGATAGATCTGAACAGACAGCTCAATAACTAGTGACAACAATAAGAAATATATTTTGGAAATTGTTGCCCATGGTAAGATAAAAAAAAAAAACTGCTAGAAACATAAATATTCATTGAAAACTAAACAACCCTGGGATATCAAAACCTTAGCATCAAGATGACAAACATGATAAGCAACAAGAAAACTCCAACAGAAAAGTTTCTATATACCAAGTTATTATTAGCTAGGTGATGAACTTGTATGGCTTTTGTGTAAACAAACATGCAACAACAAAAATCTCTCATTATTCCACATATCGCAAAGACTGTTAGGAGAAATATGCCAACCTGGAAATTTATTTTTAGCATTTTTATCGAGGTGTAATTGATATAAAAAAACTGCACATATTTAATGTATACAATTTGACAAGTTTGAAAAATGCATACATCCATGAAACTATCACCACAGTCAAGTTAATAAACATACCCATCACCTCCAAAGTTTCCTCCTGCCAACCTGGTAAGGTATTTAGGGGGTTGTTAGCATTGTATGGCTTCATAGTACAGGACAAGTTCTTTATAGCCTGTGATTCCAGAAACTCCCTCAGTTGGGGTGGGGTGGGGGGATGTACAACTATAATGTATGATCAACTTCATAAAATAAAACTGTCCTTAAGAAAAGATCTTCTGATATAAACTTGTTTAGCATCTGCTCAAGATGAGTAACTAAAGCATTTGCAAGCTGGTTTAAACAGCTAATCCTGAAGAGACTGTAAGTATAATTTCCTGCCTAATACCAAAAATTGCATTCCTTTTTCTCTCAATGTACTTAAGAATATTCAATATGTAAAATTTCTGTGAAAGAGTAGTCGGTCTGTGAAAATTCAATGTCACATATATAATGTCATCATATACTATAAATGAAAACAAAACAAAAACACAAAAACTAAGTTTGCTAGTAAATTTATTGCCTTTATATATGAGGAGTTTTAATTAATTACAAAGACAATGGTGTTGATTCCAAAGCAAGCACTTACCTATTCATGTTTCACTTTATTAAACACAATGAACCTGTCACCTTGGAAATAGGCAGATAAGAGACTTTGACACACACCATTGTCTGTTCCCCAGCACACGCTTCATCAACCTGAAAAGTGAGCAGGGCTTCTCTATCAATGGTCAGCCAAATTTCTGAATTGCCCAAACTGTGAATTCCCATTGCTCCCCACACTCCCATCCAATAAGTCTGTAAAAGTACTGAGAAATTATAATGAGCATCAGAGAAATAGCCTGTGAAACAGAAGCTTCCATCTCATGCCAACAGAGCCTCATTAAAGAACTTCTTTGGGGCTAGGCATTCTGTATATCACGTTGTCCTACAACTAGATATCTGAGAACCTGCAACTCCCAAGTGAGTAGCATAAATAGTGTGTTGAAAAAAAAAAAAGGAGAAGAAAAAAATAGAGAAAGAAAGAGACCCTTGAAGCTCAAATAAATGCAATTTCATCCTCCTGAGTCCTAAAAGGACAAACTTTGTAAACCAATTTATGATAATTAAAAAAGAAAAGAAGAAGAAAATTTTAGAAAGCTGGGTGGAGTTCTTAATAAGATGAAAGGAGACATGGTTTATAGAATAAAGATACAGAAAGTAATAGGAATGAATAGACAGATTTAAAGATAAAAGAGTAACATAAAAATATAACAAGTTCAAGTAAGAAAACAATAGGCAATAAATAAAAAGTAGAGGCAGCAAAAAAACAGAACTTACTCAGTTTAAATCCAGTAATTGATGAGAACAGATTTGAGAAACAATTTCAGAATGTAGAAGAGAAGAGTAAATATTAAAATATTGAGTCAATATGGAAGAAAAAAAATGTATCCACTATACGAAGTCTAGCTGTTCATAAGGAAGATACAAGAGTAGGAAGAAAGAAGTTTGAAACAAGGCAGTAACCAAAAGTATAGTGAAAAAGAATCTTCCCAAACTAAACAAAACTGTGTGTAAATTAACATACATTCACTTATTATATACATATGCAATAAATTATTGGGGTCCCATTCTACAAAATATACTGAGGATAAATAAAACAAAAAGGGACATCTACCATATTCTTGCCTTGATGGATAATTAGAGAGAAAGAGACAAATAATCACATGAACAAATACAAAATTACAATCAGGATGAGAGTAGACAGTGTTATAAGATTATGTGATGGGGGATTTGACCTAGTCAGGAGGTCAGAAAAGAGAGGAAGTTGTTTTTTATATGAGGTCTGAGAGACAGTGAAAATTAATCAGAAAACGGAAGAGTCCCAGGCAGAGAGAATAGCATATGAAAAGTTCTTCAGCAAAAGTGAGTGTAAAATGACCGAGGAACTATAATAACGTCAGTGAGACTGGGACTCAGAGTTTAGGAAGCGATGACAAAGAAGAGGTAGGCAGGAGCTAGACTATCAGGGCACAATAGGTTAGACATTTTAATCTTTTTTTTTTTTTACCATGACTTTGAGTAAGAATTAGTTTTTACATCATAGCCCAGTACACATACCAGTATGTATATATACAGAAATCAATTTGCTAGATCATGAAAGCATTTTAAAAACCATGAAATAGAACAGAATACAAATAGGATATATGAGAGTGTTTTTCTTGTAATAAGAGTAGATAATGGTTTGTGAAATATTTTGTTCAGACATATGGCATTATATGTTTTATGTATGTGTATATATACATTCACATATGTATATTTCACATATATAATGGTTTTTAAATGCTCTTGTGATCTCAAAAATTGATTTCATAATTTCATAATTCATCAGTAGATATCCGCCTGCAATTTGAATTCTTCTGTAGTAAAATACATGTCAGAGACTTTGCTCTTTAAAAACCATTGAAGTAATTTAAGCAGATTCATGAGATGAACAAATTTGAATTTGGGGAAAAACAATTTCTTTTGCAACAGAGTGTAAGTTTATAAGGAAGTAAGCAAGAGGCTCTTCAGTGAGAAATAAGACATAACAGGCTTGACCTTGTAATAGAGCACAGGAGAGTAAGAAAGATTCCAGAGATAATTAGGAGGTAAAAAAATTGAAAGGACTTTGTGATGAGATAAATATGGATAAATATTTTTGACAATTGTCAAAGATAACTTTTAGGTTGAAAGGAGCTTGGAGTGAAATATTGAAAAGAAACTTGAGAGTGACAAAATATTGGACTTACAAGAATAAACAAAACCATCTAACAAAAAATACTCCAGAAAATGTATTACTAACAGAGAAACAGAAATTGGGTTGGCTCCAGACTAGTCTTCTGCAATGTGAAAGGCCAAGAGCAATGAAAAAATAAACCACAGAATTCTGAAGGAAAAAAGGGTGGTTATATTAAGGTGTTATATTAAGCCAATTTGTCATTCAGGTATGAAGGAAGTAGAAGGTTATGATAAAATACAGGCATATTGAGAAAAAAGATATCATCCACAATCTTGAAAAAATTACTTGATGATATCTTTCCACTGAGAGGTATATCCAAATTTAAAAATCAAGAAAAAGGAAGTCATGGTAAGAGAAAAAAAAAGAAAGAAAAGATTAGCAGTTGATACTGAAACCAACTTAAAATAGAATTGAGTTTAAATAGTTATTTAAAATAAAATAAAACTGAATACAAAGCGAGGAGGAAAAAACTGAAAGAAAAGATGTATAATATAAAAAAATGAAATTATAGCAATGAGAGAATAAAACACACAAATTATATTAAAAGGGAAGATGATTAAAAGTATGCTAAATTCCCCACCTAACACAGGACAAAAATGACTCAAAAGATACAATTGCACTATGATAATTTCAGTTGTACTAGATGATAATGATTAGAAAAGAAACATTGGGACATATTTTTGAATAAACACAAGTATATTCACAAGTCAAATCTTCAAAATCACTGATTTTAAAATTTACAATAACATAAAAAACAGTCCAAAATAGTCCAGAATAAAAAAAGATACATTCAAAAAGCAAATAAGAAAAAAAAGCAAATAAGAGAAGAAAACAAAACCACATAAAAACAAAACTATTAACACAAGACAGAAAACATCAAACATATCAATTATGAAATTAAGAAAGTTGAAATCCCCAATTCAAGACAAGGAATCTGAGATTGTTTCAAATTCATTTAGAAACTCCTTACAAACTAACATAGATATTTTTAAAATTACCTTTTAAAAATTACTTAGGTCCACCTTACTAGTGAGATCTTTCAAATATCCAACTTCATTAATTAATAATAATTAATTCCCAAGTTACACATACTCAATTCACTTTACTATACAAAAAATGAATTAAAAGCCTTTCAATAAATTTCTGAAGCCAACACAATTCTTGGGACACAGTTTAATATATCAACATTTTTCAATGTGTGAAGGTACATTGCTTAAGAAACACTAATTTAGAAAATAATGAGATCAAAATAAAAATGTAAACTTGGCATGTAGGACCAAACTTATTTATTAAGGGTTCTTCAAGATTTTATTTATTTAAACTCAAAAAGTCAGAAGAGAAACAAGACAGAACCTAAGGAAAGTTGGAAAAAAGAAAATTTAGAATAATTAAAATAATTGAGTAAATCTGACAATAATAAAAATTGATTTTAAAATTTCAAGTTCTTTGTTAAAATAGTTCCCTTTGGTAAATTTAGCAGAAGATAAAAAAACACAAACATAATTGGTAATGAGAAAGCATATATAATAAAGATGGGAACATTTAGAATTATGACGGCATATCTTATACAAAAATACAAATTTTTATACAAATATTTTTCAATATAAAATTCTAAACATTTTATGTAATGAACAGTTTATAATAAAATATCTATGTTCAAGAGGACTCAATAGGAATAAAATATCTTAATAGGTCCATCTATGGGCATTACTTTTTTAATTTGAAGAAGTATCTTAAGGAAGGCTCTAGAATCTAGTGGTTATATAAGTGAAATCTTTCAAGTGTCAAGGAACAGATACTTCCCACGCTCTACAAAGCATTTTTAGAGTATTTTACAATGTGTGCTATTTTTAAAACATTTAATGAAACTGATACATTTCCCATATCAAATTTAAATATATATATATAAGAGACAACATAAAGAGAAAGCTACACAATTTTGGTTAAAAATACTGGTGGATGGGGGGTTTGTGGGGAGGGAATCCTAACCAACTAGATGTTAACATTAGCAAACACCTTCCCAGATGAGTGGGAAAAGGATAATTTGTTAACGAATAGTGTTGAAACTCAGGCTCATTTTGAAACAAAATCAATTAGATGTCAGCATATAGCAAATTAAACACACCTAATGGATAAAAATTAAGAGGTGAAACTATGAAGGAACTGAAGAAAATTTAGAAACACACTCACAGAAGTTTGGAATGGGTAAGGCATTTATAAGTATATGAGCAAAGAAGAAAATGTAAAGGGAAAAGTCTTCCTAGTAAGTCTTGGTCCTTTATCCTAATAGTAACCAGGTTACAGATAATTCCTGAAAGCCATCCACCAACCTTGCAATGTGAGTAATTAAAGAGTCAGCAAAGTAGAATACTACTTTCATTTCATTAGCAGAACAATATTAATTTATTAGGTTCTTTGAATAAATACAAAAACTACATTGGATAATTTTTTTCATTTTAAATTTTCTATTGCTTTCTTTTCTCACTACTCGCTCACCTCTTAATGTAATCTGGTTCTGCCCCTGCTGCTTTCCTGAACCTGCATTCCCAAGAAACACACATCATTGCTATCCTCAAAGGCCCTTGCTTCGGCCATCTTTCTACTTGCACTGTCTGGGGTTTTCACCATGTTTCAGAACTTGAAGTAATTCTGTCTAACGTTGGGATGAATCAGCATTATCTGGCACTTTTTTTTCTACTCTGTCTCTTTGGTAACTGCTCTTGTCAGTTCTCACTGGATTGAACCCTTTGCCCGTTCTCTCAACTATTAATACTTCCTCTTCTGGAAAATTTACCAATTCTTGTTTATTATACTTCAACTATCATTTCTGCAAGGATGACTCCCAAATCTTTAGCTATCGTTGTGCTCACCCTCCTGACTTCATTTCAGTTTACAGGCCTCACCAACACCCAGACCTGGTATCTCTGAGTCAACAATGAAACCTCTATTCACAACTTCAGGTGTAGTTCTAATTCTCCTGGATTAATTAGCTTGCTTATGTGAGTGTTCTTAGTTCTGATTGCCTCACCTGGAAAAGGAGGTTAAAGTGAAGTTCAAATGAGAAGATGAAACAATGGATGTGACTGTGATTTATAAACTTAGCCTGCTATGTGCACATTAGGTACGATTTTTCCTCACTCAGCCCAGAACATAGCATACAATAGACACTTAGTAAATATCTGCTGACTGACTAAAAGAATCAGTGAATAAATGGTTGAATTAATGTAACCTGTGTTTCTTTTGAATGTATTGCATGCTACATTGTCTTTCTGGCTCAGATTATATATTGCCCAGTCTTTTTGTTAGGTACATCTTCATTACATGTATCCCGACTTCTTGAACATTTAGATTCTTTTTTTTTTAATTCATTTTTATTGTTAGACTTATTGGGGTGACATCTGTTAGCAAGGATTACATAGGTTTCAGGCATACAATTCTACAGTGCATTGTAAACTTGTTGTATAGTAAGTTCACCACCTAATGTGACTTCTCTTTTCATCACCTTATATTTAGCTTCCCCCCTCCTCTCCCACCCCCTCCCCTTTCTCCCCTCCCCTAACCCACTCGTCCCCAAATAAACATTAAACTATTGATTGTGTCCATGGGTTATTTGTTTGTTCATTTCTTTTTTCTTTGCTTTCAGTTTTATATTCCGCATATGAGTGAAGTCATACAGTTCTTTGTTTTTTCTGTCTGGCTTATTTCACTAAGCATGATGATCTCCAGGTCCATCCATTTTGTTGCAAATGGCA
>PVJL010011723.1:0-41099 GCA_004026885.1 Lyroderma lyra
CTCCCAGAAGTAATTATCCCATGACGATAGCCATCAATCCTCTGTGTCCAGGAACTGGCCGTTCTCACCACATACCTCAATAACTTGTAAGCACCCTCCAGGTGCAGGCAGAGACAATGCCTCAGGAGCAAAAACAGGTTAAGCATTAACTGAGCCAGTCTGTAAGGCTCTGAATAAGCTGTAACCATGGCTCCCCACAGGACCTGATGTCAGAGGTCGTGCGAAGGCAGTCACTTGTCTCTGCTATAGACCAGGACCATGGTCCTGCGTAGGAGCTGTACATGTGTGTGCTGTAGGCCACGAGGGCACCAGGAGCCAATGTGCTCTCTCTGGAGTCCCAGCTTGGCCTGTGACTGTTCAGCGTCCTTGCTCAGCCCTCTTCTTACTCAAGAACTTCAGAGGCTGGCACACAAGCTCAGTCCCCAACATGTTGTTCTAAGACCCGCCTCCCCCATGCTCAGTCACAATTCTGCCACTTTGACTGGCTTTCACTCTTGTCATCTCTTGGCCTGCCCCCTCCTGTGCACTCTCCTGGTCCTGAGTAGTCAGCAAAGATTGTGACCTGTCATAATCCGTCTCTGCTCCCTCCCTTCACTCCCACTCGCACCTTTCTCTCCAACCTTCAGGCATTTTCTTGTGATGTGTGGACTTCTCAGCTGTTGTTGTTTCACTCGGGTCCCCTTTCTTGGCTCCTGGACAGCCATTCAACTGTGTTTTCTGGGAGAGACTTTAGGGACCTCCTCCCTGATCACCATCTTGCCCTCCTCCAATTTTCCTCCTTTTGAATGAGAAGTTTTGTGCTCTTAAAAGCTCTTATTATATTCTGTGTTGTTTGGTGATTTCTCTAATTTTCAAACGTTTTAAAGTGAAGCTGTCTTCTAGGAAATCATGTTGTATGAGGGTTTCTTCCAATTCTCAAGCTGTGTTATGGAAGTGCAGTATTATATGTAGGTTGCCTGTATTTTCTGTGTATTTCTTAGAAACTATAAGAAGAAAATTACTGTTTTGCAATCATATGTAAGAGCACTCTTCTGGGAGGAGATAGAAAGTCCTAAATATGTCACCTCAAGGTGAAATATTTTAACCTTTTAAAAAATATATACAGTACTTTTTCTAAGGAAGAAAGTTGTGAGGTTGACACTTGTGTTCCTTGGATAGCTTCTGTGAGAATTTACAAAGTAACAGATCATCAACATATTGTAGTATAGTACTGGGTGAAAGGTCAAGCTTCCTCAGGTCTGCAGCTGAGACATGGCTGAAGAAATGAGGGCTGTTCGGAAAGCCCTGTAGTATAACTGTCTGTGGGTGGTTGAGAGGTAGTGGTGTTGGACTTAGTCCAGGTAAATTCATATAGGTCCTGTGAATTAACATGTGAATGAATAGTGAAGAATGCACCTTTTAGATTTAAGATAGTGACATGAGTAGTATGAGAGTGTGATGTATGGCTTAGAAACTACTGGGTGTATAAAAAATACAATCTGATAAATCAAACATTTTGGAGGAGCTGATAGATCCAGCAGGTATTTTTTTAAAAAAATAGGGATGATGATTGTTATATGGGGAACTCATGGGTTGAAATTGATGTTGAGAGAAGAGAAAAGTTATGATAGGTTGAAGACCTCTATGTCTTTCCAAGGAGATAAGATATTGTGGTTGGCAAGGGTAGTGAAAGACGTCCTTGACTTGGATTTTTACAGGAGAGTGGTGGCTAGCTGTGGAGAAAATAGAAGTATTCCAGACTATAGGATTAACTTTAGTAGATGGAAGAGGAAAAGAGACCTTTGCAGACATAGGAGACGGAAAGGGTTCAGAATGGAAGAGAAAGAAAATGGTTGTCTGTGCTCACAGGCTTAGAAGAGTAGCGATTGCACTAAATTTGAACAAGATATCTCATCCAATCAGCAGAGTGAAGCAGGAAGGGAATATCTGGTAAAAGTGGGTGAACAACATGTCTTGATAGTAAAAAGTGAGAAGTGGAGTACCTAGTGGTTGAGAGACAACTTCATTAACTTTACAATAGAGATCTGAGAGGGATAGGTATTTTTGGATATTCAGGTAACGCCAACTATGTACCACTGTGTCTCAGAAGAAAAGATATTGGCTTACTTGCAGCCATCAAGTTTACAAGAGGCTCTGATGTATTGGATGTATTGATAGGTATGGGGGATGTTGCATCCA
Source organism: Lyroderma lyra (assembly GCA_004026885.1). Classification (NCBI taxonomy): domain Eukaryota; kingdom Metazoa; phylum Chordata; class Mammalia; order Chiroptera; family Megadermatidae; genus Lyroderma; species Lyroderma lyra. The sequence goes on from PVJL010011723.1 coordinate 2,179, forward strand.
GACACTGTCAGTCTTCAACAGCAAGGCTGAACAGGGTTGGCAGGAACATTTCTGAAGGTTCCGCAGACATCTGAGGACAGCATCAAGTCCTGCCTTTAGAGAGCAGGCTATAGTGTACCTTAAAATGTTCATGATATTTACAGATTAGACATGGTCCCAGAGGAGACTGTAGGTGTGGGCATTGCTTTGCCCAAGGGCCAGTACTGCCTCATTTAAAAAAAGGACCTGAAGAAGCCATGGGTCCATTTGTAGTCTTATGTGCTTGTACCCAAGAGGGTTTGTTAATGGCAGCAGCAAGCATCTGATATTTTGCATGTTCATGTCTTTGTTTCTGTAATTTCTGTTCTTCATTTTAATTGTTGAAAAACTGGAAAGCAAAGTTTAAAAAAGTCTCTCTCTGGGGCTTGAGGGCTGTCCTCCAGCTTTTGAAGCTTATGGAGAATACAGGTACTGATTGAGAAATAAAATATATGTGGAAAAGTTTATGTCACCTGGGAGTTGGAATTTGCATTAGTATATTCTTGGAAAGCTTTGGTTAACTCAGAAAGAAATAGAGCTGTGTTCTCATCAGGGCTTTGGGTGATATCCTTTAGCTTTGCAAAACTGACAGCTTAAAAGCTTACCATTGGATGTCCTGCCATATCGTTGTGCATCTTGGACAGAGGGACTCATCTTGGTACTTCCATTCTGGGTCCTTCCAGAAAATGGCTGTTGTTTTAATGGGGTAGGCCTGATCTTTTTTATGTAGCTTATCAACATCAGTTTGAGCATAGAGACAGACTTTCTCTCTTACTTCATGGTTAAGAGTAGAAGACAGAATAATAATGTAAAGATCATAGGATTGAGTGAGATATTTAAATTTCATAGTATAAGTATGGGGGTAAGTACAGTAGGACCCAGGCATTTTTCAATCAGAGTGACATCATAAAAAGAGAAGAGAACATGAACTAAAACTATGCTCTCAGCATCAGAAACATATTCAAAGAGGAGAACAGGGGCAGATGGCAGCACATGGGTTAATAAATTTGAAAATTGGAAGGAGTAAAATCAGGGGAGTAGAGGCCTTGGAGGCTGAGGGTTCAGGAGGCTTCTGAGAATCATATGGCAAGGAAGGACAATGGTCCACAGGATAGAAATGGAAAGAAGTGGGAGCAGTCATGGAGATTTCTGACAATGAGTTCAGTGGAAGGGATTTAGTAGGCCCCTGTTTGGCCTCTGAGTCTGGAGTTTTAGAGTACATCAAGATAATTCAATAGGTGGAGCATGGAAGACAGAGGGAGGGTTCTGTGCAGAATGCAAAGAAAGCCTAGATATGCAGAACTTCAGACCACTTCTCATTGCATCAACAGAAATTATTGAGACCCATGGGCATGGCATAATCAAAAGTGTCATTCTCTGGCCAGTGTGAGCCATTGTGCAGTTTATATTGTGGTGATGCTTTGTTACAATATAAGACAAGGCACTTGGTTTGATAGTTTTCAGACTGAGATCAGTGGCTAAGATTTTGCAGAAGGAAATTTAAATGGAGATTATTAGGGATAGCCAATTGAGAGATTGTCATGGCCCAAAGAGTGGTAAGTGAAAGAGCCCCTAAGTCCTGAGAGGTCAAACTCAGTTGAAGGGGTGGTCCCACCTCAAAAGAAATTTCAAGAGAAAGGACCCTTGAATCAGTTGGGTATCCCCAATCCAGTAAAAGAAGAAGGCCAAAGGCCCAGAACTTTAGAGGGCTGAGAGCTGATAACCATGAGAGGTGAGTCAAAGGAACCTGGGAAAGACCAGTGATATCTTGATTTACCATAAAATTGAATTCTGTGTGGATGCCAGATGCAACAATGGAAAGTAAAGCTTCTAAACCTGGCACTCCTCTCAGCTGGTTCAAAAGGCAGGGCAAGACTATGATGCTGCAGGGAGCAGCTGAGCACACCTTGAACCTACACCAATCCTCCCAAGTTTCTGCAGTTTATAAGTCCTCATAACTGCTGAAGGGGAACTTAGTCTCTACTTAAAAGAGAAATGTTGTTTCTATGTTAATAAGTCAGGACAAATCCAAGAAAATATCTGAGGAACATTAGAATGAGCCTCAAACTTAAAAACACCCCAGCCATTTTCATGGACTAGTAATTCATGGTTTCTTTCACCACTTCTTTCTCCTGCTTTCCTGGACCTTACAATATTTGTTTCTTATTATCTAGACATTGTCTATTTCTGATATTTATATCTGTCTTTCAGAATCAGATCCAGGTTCTGACACATCATCAGAATAGACTAATGTTCCTACTACAATATATGAGACTCCATTATCAACCCCTTTCTTAGTGCCCTATATAAATTCTAACTCTACATCTTCTGTCAGCAAGAAGCAACCAGAAAGAATTGATGTCTTATTCCATTCTCCTTCTCTTACTGCCTTTTTCTCTTTATTTTATAAAACCAAGAGTCTGAAAATATAATAACGTCTGAAAGCTTGCTGAGAACCCTCACCCATGAAAACTTGGCTGCTTCCTGAGCTCTGGAGAAAAGTAACCCCTCTCTTAAGAAAAGTAACATATTTGTAGGCACAGTGAGACCCACTGAGGAAATAACATATATGTTGCTGTGTCAAGGTAATGATTTGGCCAGCACAGCACTATTTCCTCTTTATAAATGACTTTCTTTTCTTTTTATAAAACCTTTGCTACAATAAATGTTGGTTCTGGAGGTATTTTTGGCCTCAAGCTATCTGTACTCAGATGCCCTTAGTAAAATTTTGTTAAACACTGATTTTGCCTCAAGCAACTTGTTCTCAACATTCCTAACAATCTCCAAGAGGGACAAATGTGACCATCTTTACAAATTAAGAAGATACTGATGTTTCTTTATGATTACTTTAACACACCGAGTACAGAATTTTTGAGGAGAATCATTTCACATCTTTTTAAAGTTAAAATTTATGTTATATAACCTGATGCATATAATATCAATAGTTTAATGTTTATTTGGGGATGAATGAGTTAGGGAGGGGAGAAAGGGGGGTGGGAGAGGAGGGGGGGAAGCTAAATATAAGGTGATGGAAGGAGAAAAAAATAAATACTTCACAAAAACAAAAACAAAAAAAAATATCATTTTCAAAATTAAATGATTGCTGTCATTAAAATGATGACTGTTGCTACCAGAAATAACTAGTATGCATTGACATTGAACCCCAAAACCCACAAAATTAAATCTCCATTTACAATAATAACATGAACTATAAATTATTATGAAATTTATTTTATATAAAAAGCAGCTATAAGTAATGGCAAAAGTGTAGACAATTCAGATAGCAGCGGTTATGTTTGCACTGGTGCCTTATCCATATTCCATTTTCTCTTGTTCATCAGCATTTTCTAGAACAACTGTGTACCCACAGCTCCTGACCCATAGCATGGCTATGAACATCCTACCTCGCACCACCCACTCAGCCTAAATTTGTTTGCTCCTCTCTCCCCAAACCCCTATCAGATTCTGCCATCTTTGGTGGTTGGGAAACCTATAAGGCATGGGCAGAGAGGCCATCTGGACCTATGTGCATTCACTTGGTGGGTGGGTAGAAGAGCAAAACCAACTTAACAGTTTCTTCCATGGCACACATTTCACAAAGCTCTGGACAGCCTGCCAGGTACAACTGTAAATGCCTAGCAATGATCTTGAACTTAAGCAGGTCCGGGCAGCTTCCTTGTGATTAGAATGCCACATCATCTCCAAGCACAACAAGAAATTAAGCATGACGACCAAAGGCCAAATCTTAAAATACACAAAACAGCCTTGAAGGGTGTCAAAGCTCTACTTAGAGCCTTTCAATATGTGACTCTATCCCTTGGCTGTTCTCCTTCCCTCACTCCATTCTCCCCTCTTTCATTTTTCCCAGTTCAACCACTTAAGAAGTCTGGATTTTCATTTTGCCAGGATGCACTCGATGACTGAGAAGCCCCAGGTAGAAGCCATAGTTTTCTTATTATAATTTTGAATGTGTCCCAGTGACATGTTCTACAAAGATCCAAGTTTGTGGGCTCCAGCAGAACAGAAATTATCATCCTTCAGTCAGGTAAGTCCCAGGATCTCCAAAAATTCACACCGCTCCAGATCTAATTGCGAACATTATGCATTCCACCCACATGCAGGACATTGTTCATGGTTTCCCCACTACAGCCACAACCCCAGCGCTGGTTGCCATGGTTCATACCACTCCCAACTATTTAAAAAAGATGATGCTTTCAAAGTGTTTGTACTAAAGGTGCAGAGAAAAAGGAGAGTATCAAAGGCTTCGCTGTTGATTTTAAGTCAGGTGGTGGAAAAGTTTGCTGATACTTACCCAAGTGCACGGAATCTCGAGGGTTTCTACTCTGCCTGGTGGGCTGCTGCAATAGGAGCCATAAGTCTCACTTGGCTTGGTGGTAAGTGGGGAAGCTGGAGTAACATGGCAAGGCCCTGACAGCAGCATGTCCTAGTTCATCCAGTGTGCCACTGTTCCAGCATAAATGCAGGAGACCTTGGCTGCCTCCAAATCTCTCCCACAAGAGCACCTTGGTGAATGCAAGGCTAGCCCCTGACCTTTGCTCTTCATGTGCTATGATTTTGGAATCCCCCATTTGGGGTGGACTCTGATGGTCAGCCTGAGCACCACACCCAAGTTTTGACTGGGTTTTGCTAATGTTTGGAGTGTCTAGCACTGTGCCTGGAACTAACGTGATGCTGAGAAGTGTGAGTGCATCTGTGTCCTTAGGAATTCATCTCAGTTTTTCTTACTTGAGCTGACAGCCTCTACATGTGCATATATCGCATCTTTTGTGTTAAATCAGAAAGCCAGATTCCACCATTGTTAGCAAGCACACCATTTTCTTTCAAATTATGAGGACATTTTTCTTCATTTCCACAAACTTTCTTGCCTCCGTATGAAAGGGTCACACATATTGAGCCTTGGAAGATATTCTTGGTTCTTCAGACTGCTGTCCCATGCAGCATCTTACTAAAAAAAATTCTAATGTCAGTTACCATTGATCATAGAATTACTATGAGCAAAACATCATACTAGCTTATGTACTGGTATATTTTTAATAGTTCTATAGCAGCGCATCATCGTGATTTCATTTCACATGGGCTGACAAACCAAAGCACCTGCTATGTCCCCAATGCGCACTTCAATGATAATGTTTTAAACTCACTCAGAGCCCTAGCTCAACTGATCAATGGAATTTGTTTTGAAATTAGAACCTCTAAGATTCTGCAGCACCCTCTCATGTGAGACCCTTTTATCTAAGCATCCCCACATACACTAGGATAAACACCTATAGACACACACACACACACACACACACACACACACACACACACACACACTGACCATTCAGCTGAAAGTCAGAAGGAAAGTGCACACAAGGGAGAATATCAGAGGTGGGAAAAAGTCCTTGGAGGCAGCTCTGTCGTGTTGGAGAAACACCCAGTTTTTGCGTACTACATACAGGTATCATAGCAGGAGGATGAGAGATGTCAGGCTGTTGGACACTGCAAATAAAAAGTGCCCAGGAATCTGGCTGAACCAGTGTCATTCCTGGGCATGTGGAAAGAACAACTTGTGGATTTAAGGTCTCCACCCTAGGCGTCTGAAACTAAAATCAGACACCCACCATGTAGCAGAGCTTCAGAGAAGAGGACCACAGCTTAATTCTTTGTCAGGTTGTGTGCCAGGACATAATGATAGCAAGAGTCTCAGAGCCTGCAGGTGGGCCAGTTTTCTGTGTCTCCATCAGGGCCCAGTGTGCTCCATGTCCCTGGAAAATGCTTTCAACACTCTGAAGGTCTTTCTGAGCAAAGGACTGCTTGGGTTCCAGGGACCTTGGTCATGTACAATGTGGTAGAGCACTAAAACACATCCAAAAGCCAGAGACAAGATGAATCTTGTATGGAAACACATAATCTTCATCTTGAAGTGGGGAATGACATAGTCTGGGCTCAGGTGAGTGGCTTTGTGACTGAACTGGACATACACTGGAACAGTGGGGAGAAAGAGGGTATGATAGTGGCTTCTGGGTTTCTCACAATCCCCTGGAACCTGTAGGCCTAACCTTTTTTTTTTTTTTTTTTGCAGATCCCTGGTGTACCAAGTTCTTTGAAGACCCCAAATATAGGAGTGTGTTATAAGTTCAAGCTTTACTGCCTGGGGCTACTGTACCAAGGCTGACCATCAGGAATAAACTGTCCTCACTGTGGTCAATAGTACAAGAATGAAGAAGCACAAGAGGTCATACTGGGTGTTTTCTGCCCCTGAGCAACATGCATCATTGATTATTAACATTCATCCTTATAATTTGAGTACTCACAGAGAGGAGGACATTCTGAGATCATTTTTACTATTTTCTCATCTTTGGTGAATGCTGCCCTTACCATACACAGAGCTAAGAATACCAACATGGTCTCTGCCCCTTAGCAGCTCAAAGCCTGGAGATCAAAATGGACTCAGCAGGAGAGAAAATTCCAGTGAGAGAGTAGAGTGACTGCTACAGAAAGGACCATGGACCCTAAGTGTGTTTGAAAGGCTTATATAGTTACATTTGTGCTGTCATTATAGGGCAAGTGGAGACATACCTGCAGAAGTCAAAAATCAGTTGTTTGATGTGAGGGAAATCAAACTGACAAAGACTTGAAGGCAGAAATAAATATTAGCACAGAAGAATTTTAGTAGAAATCAGGGTGTTTGGACAGAGCTGGAGGTAAGGAGAGCAGGGCCATAACTGGGCTGCAAACATGTACTTCTTCAATGCCAGGTGGCTGCAATTCCTTCACATAGCCATTATGGGAACAAACGTGGACTGTATGACACACAGTCTCTATGATCAGGCACCAAGATTGGCAGAGCTGGGAGCCTCTGCCTCAAGGTCTTTTGAGAGGCTGGGCAGAGTTTCAATTCAGGATAGCACTAGGCAAAGTCTGTCTGTGGAACAACGCATGGGTTATTAGTAGGACTCAGTTTGGAAAGGGGTCACAGTCTTTACTGTCTGTGGACCACATTTATAATTTGTGCTGGTGCCTCACAGAGCAGATTGTAATATATAACCTTGCCTTCTCATATAATGAAATCAGAGAGACAGAGAAAGACAAACAGAAAGAGAAATAGTGACACAAATAGAAAGACATATGAACAAGAGAAACAGGGTCAAAGAGACAGAGACAATGACAGAGAGAGAAACAAAGTGAGTCACAGAGAGACAGAGAAAGCCAGAAGAGTCATAAAATTTTATATCTCAGTGTTAGATATGACACCCATCATTTCACCCTATTTTATTATATACTTTAAACCCCAATAACAAAATTCATCCACCTTCAGGTGAAGGGACTAACACAGGAATATTTTATGTGGAGGTAGGAACACTGGCAGTGATAGTGAGACTACCGTTCACATGAGCTGAGATGAAGCATTTATACCTTCAACTGGAGGCCCTGGAAAGTTCTATGCCAAAGGTAATGATGTCAGAATTTCTGTTCACTTAAACCCTCCTGGGACACAAGCAGGAGGGTCACTGAAAGTCACTGGTCCCAGAGCAGACCCAGCCTGTAGGCACTGTGCTCAGTGCTCTGCCCAGCATTTTACTAATCAACCCATCGTTACATCTGTGACTGAGCTAATGTGACTTCAGTCCAGGTCTCAGTGCACGTGTATTTAGGTCTAAAAACAACCTGAGAAGTAGGTGCTAGAACAACAAACACTGTGCAGATGGGAGACCAGAAAGTCCCCTAAGAGGCAGGTGTGTTAAAACTCACATCACCTGTGACAAAAATATGCCAGGTTGAGTTCAGCTCTGGATCCACAAAGTTAGGGCCTCAGCATCACCCAAGATTTCCTAGTGTGTGAGGTGAGCTGTGGTGGTAAAACTGAGTATGAACATGCCATAGGGTAAAGAATGAGAAGGCACCAATCAGAGTTTTTGGAGATGCCTTTTCTCAGGAGGAAACCCAGGTAGGGGAATGAAGGCAGTGACCATATTTTTTTATTATGGAGCACAACAGAAATTGGAGCTCTGGGAACCAGGCAGCCACTGGCTGGAGAAAACCCTGCTCAGCTCACTTGGTTGGAGATATTTGATGTAGCATAATGTTTTATTCTTGTGTCCCAGGTGCTGCTGAACTGGCCTCAGAAAATCCTGTAGTTTAAAAGCTTTCCCTTGCCTCAGGTGTTGTTCAGGTCTCACTTGAAAACCTCTGGCCATTTTTCAAAGTAAACAGAAGGTAACACAAGAAGGTCCATGGTAGTCAAAACCAAAACAGGCCAGCATTCCTATCCCAACTTGACAGCATTGTGCTCCCTCTTTGTGTGTGTATGTGTGGGTGTGTGTGGTGCTGACAGGAGTGTTGTTCATTGAAGAAGGGCATGCCCTGAACAGTAGCCAACTAAGGAGGGCTCAGTAGCCTAGGGGCCTTGTCAAGTTCACATTCCAGATCAAAAGTGGCTAACTGGGATGTGGAGGATGGAGCTACTCTGCATAGGGATTATTTGAAACACTTTATGAGAATGTGATACCACTGAGGTGAGATATGTGTTGATACAGCCTGTTTCTGATCTGGAAGTTCAAGACCAGGTGGGCAGAAGAGCTCTGTTGCCTCCACACAGGTTGCTGGTCAGGGTCAATGCAGAGCTCAAGAAAGGACATCAGCGATGACTTAGTCAATGGGATAACCCACTCCATGTCTATTGCATGAGAAGCAATGTCTATTGCATGAGAAGCAAGTACGCCATGGCACCCATGGCCAATGCAGAACCTCAGTGAGGGTCACCATGGAGATGTCTCTAAAACTACGACCCAGTAATTGCCAGGCATGGCCACCAGCCCAGACAACACCTTGGCCTCCTCAGAGCGGGACACTTAAGTTTTGCTTGCAGGACATTACCACAACCTTTGACCTACAGCATTGAACTCAACCTGAGCTCACTTAGCCTGAGGATCTGGATCCCAGGGAGACAGAGCCTCGTGCTTAACAGGGCCTGTGGGAGCTACACATAAGCTCACAGGACTCAGTGCCACAGAAACAGGGAGAACACTCAGAGCCTGACACTGGGCCAGGTGAAAAGGCAGGACTCAGACCAACATCTGAGCCTGCACCCAGGGGAGGTGATTCCTCTGAGGGCCTTGGTCATGGGTTCTAAGTTCAGAATGAACTCATAAAGTCAAAACATGGGTCAACTTTGCTCCTGTCCCCACTTCAGCTCCAGCTCAGAAATCACAGCACAGTCCTGACACTGCACTTATGTTTCCTGAGAAGGCTGTTGCAGGAGCAAGAGCCAGCCAATGCTAAAGGCACATCCAGATTCTAAGGAGTGTCCACCCTCTGCAGCTGCCCCAGAGCTGCAAGTTCATCAGATATTGATGGAGCTGCAAATCTATCACCATCAGATAGACGTTCATCTCTAAAGCAATGGAGGTCAAGTATCTGTACCAAGTCCTGGGAGGGACCTGAGCTGGGCACAGAACTCAGCCCTCATGGAAAATAAGCGGTAAGCAGTACAAGCTCTGGTGGCCCAAGGACACTTGGGGATGTCATTGTGCCCAGTACCCCTACAGTGGTGACTGATTCTAAAATGCAGTCTTGCACTGTGTCCTGTATAACATCTTCAATCCTGTTTCCTATCTGAACATTTCTTTTGTTGTCTTCTATTTTTTTGTTTGTTCTTTAGTTTTTCATATTTATGTATTATCTTACATTAACATGTTAAATTCATGATAGTAAAATTTAATAATTATCCTAATAAAATGTACTTTTATGAGCATTTAGTTCATCCATCATCACTATCAAGCTGTAAAATATTTCATCTCCCAAAACAAAATTTCTCACCCAAACCTTTCACTTTCTCTTTCTTTTCAGCCTCTGGTAACTTTAATCTATTTCTTTCTTGGATACTATATTTATTCTAGATTTTTTCTATTATTTGAAGAATAAAAATTATTTTCTTTTTTGTCTGCTCACAAATTTTTTAAATTAAGTCATTAATTTTTGTTTTTGTTTTCATTGGGAATGTTTCTTTTTGTTATTGTTGTCATGTAATAATCAAAGCTCCATATGTATTAAATATTAAATGTATAAAATAAAAGACTTTTGTAAATACTGTGAATAACCAGCATTTGTGAAAGTTGGTAGAATCCTGAAAAATGTATGGAGACACTCTGTTAAACTGAAGTAAAATATCTAGCACTCTTACATTGTTACCTTCAAAGGAGAGAACATGGGGTCAAATATTCTTTTAATTTTTACTAGCTCTGTGGCATTAGACAAGTTAATGAACCCATAAAAGTTCTGTTTCTCCAGCTTTCAATATATTTTACAGGATTAGCTTGATCAGGCTTTTTAATTAGGTCTTGCAATTCTATAAAGAGAACTGAAGGAATGCCCATGAGATACATCTTCATTGCTAATGAAGTAGCCCTATTGATACCTGCTATGAATATTCCTATAACACTTTCCATTGATCTCCACACATTCCTGTTTTAATTAAGACACCAGAAACACAAACTTCATCAGTGAAGTTTAGCAAATTAAAGACATTCTATTTCTGTATATTTTATTGAAAATGTACCTAAACTTTAAAAAAGACAAACAAATCAATCACAGGAATGTAACATACAGCATAGAAAATATAATTATAATAAAAAATTATAATAATTATGTACAGTGAGAGATGAATTATTAGACTTATTGATGTAATCCCTTTGTGAGGTATATAAACATGTAATCACAATGTTGTTTTTTATACCAGAAACTAATATAAAAGTGTATGGCACCAAATATTGGAAAATAATTTTTGAATTAAAAAATATATATATGCCTAAGAAGAGATGTCTACACTCCTAAGTTAAAAAGCAACTTTTAAGGACAGCTTTTAGTGTGCTGACTTTGATTGGTGTCCATTAATGACTCAGAAGAGACTTATCTCCAAAATAACAAACACTTTTCAATGATCAAAGTGGCATTCCTCATCTAATGACTAGTGTACTTTCTTTGGGTGGAGTGTTCTGTCTTATTGCTCTTTCTGAAATGATTTGGGTTTTTTTTACAGTTATTAAATTTAATTAATAAAAAGTTATATCATACATTTTCTGACATTCAGTGATGTTTTATATGGTTTCTAACATTTTACTATATTATGTAATTCACATATGAAATATCCACTTACAATATTATTGTTCACTTAAGTGTGTTTTATTACTTTGGAATGACTTTTTAGAAATAATATTACTTTTTAAAAATAATATAGACATGTATATGGTTTCAGAGACTTATTGGTGAACAACTATAAAAAAGTGCCCTGTTTAAACCTAAAGTTCCTTTGAAATTATTTAGCCAATTTCATTGCAGATGCACTGCAACATGAAATATTCAACAAATAAAAATATTCTTAACAAAATCAAATATAGTATGGTTAAAAATCAATTAAAATGTAATGTTGATTATTTTTATAAATAGGACAATAACAATATCACCTACAGGAAAAATGTGTCATATTTAAAAACTAAGAAGATATTGATGTTTTTATCAATATTAGAATAAGAAATTTAGTCTAGAATAATTTAAGAAAAATCATTTCAGATAATTTTCAACAGATAATGGTAATGTTACAAAAGCTGATGCATATAATATAATTTTAATAACAAAACTACTGATGGCCCTAAATTACAATTACTGTTTCCAAAAATAACTAGCGTGCATTTATTTCCAACACAAATAACCACAAATTTACAGTAAAATTTTATTTACAATAATGACATTTTCTATAAGTTATTATAAGATTTAGTTATATACCAACACAACAACCAAGTAAAATTTAAGGCAGAAGTATAGAAAATTTAGATAACATAGCTACTGTTGTTATTGGTACCTTGTTTGTATTTTGTTGTCTTTTAACTGGCTGCATTTTCTGGAAAAACTGAATCTGTGGTGTTGGTATAAACACTCCCACAAATGCCACCAACACAGCAAAAGCTAATTTGTCCATCTCATCATCCCCCAAACTCCTGGCAGATGAGCTGTCAGATGCATCAACTCTGTTGTTTTCAGAAAACATGGGAATGTCACTGGTTCCAGCATTTCTGCAGTGGTGGCTGAATCTGGAATGTCCTTTTGTACTGTTTCTGTACAACACATTCAATTCTGTCTTTTATAAGACCACACTTTTTTTCCCTGTTTTTTATTGTTATTTTTGTTGTTGTTGTTCTATAATTTACTATTTCTACATTGATGCAATCTCTTACATTGAGATGTCAAATTCATTATAGTAAAATTTAATAATTATCATGATAAGGTATACATTCATGAGCATTTAGGTCATCCACTATGACTATCAAGCTGTAAAATATTTCATCTCCCAAAGCAAAATTTCTCACCCAAACCCTTTACTCCTCACTTCTTCTGTCTCAAGGTCCTGGCAAACAAAATCTATTTCTCTCTTTGATCCCATACTTATTCTTGAAATTTTCTCTTAAAAGAAGCATAGAATAGGTTCACTTTTTGTCTGCCCATGTTATTTTTAAAGTGACATATTAATTTACTTTGTTTTCATTTGTAATCTTTATTACTGTTTTAAAAATTGAAATCCCAGATGAATTGAATATTAAATGTGTAAAATGAAGCCTTTTGTAAATACATTAAATTTCCAACGGAAATGGGTATTGGCAGAACACTGATAAATGTACAAAGTTGCTGTGTTAATTTTAAGTGAAGCAAGCATTCTCAAACTGTGAACCTTTTAGCCAAAAACATGAGTAGAAATATTATTGTAATTTTTACCAGCTCTGTGGCACTGGGCATGTAAATAAACCTGTAAAACTACTGTTTTCCTAGCTTTCAATATGTTTTACAGGTTAGCTTGATCATGCATTTGAATTCCATTTCACAATTTTCTATAAAGAGAACTGAGGAAGTGTGTATAGACATTGCTTAGTCACTAATAAAGTAGTCTTATTTATATTATATGAATATTTCCATAACATTTTCCACTGATCTCTACACATTTCTGCTTTAAATAAAGTCCATGAAAGGTAAAGTCACTCAGTGAAGTTTAGGAAATGAAGGACACACTCTTTCTGTATATTTTATTGAAAATGTACATCCCCCCAAAAAAACCCCTGACCAAGATATAAAGTAAAGCATATGGAATATAGTCACTAATATTGTGATAACTTTGTCCAGTGTCAGAAGAATTATAAAACTTATTATGTTGATTACTTTGTGAGGTATATAAATGTATAATTACTATGTTGTTTGGAAATCTTAATGCACTATAAAACTGTATAGAACAACATATTCAAGAATAATTTTAAGTATATATATTTATATACACACACACACATATATATATGTATATGTGTGTATGTGTTTATATATATGTATATCTGTGTGTGCGTGTGTGTGTCTGTGTGTGTGTGTGTGTGTGTGTGTGTGTGTGTGTGTCTGCATTGGAAAGTTAAAAAGAGATTTTAATGAAAATCTTTTAATGCACTGACTTCCATTGGTGTCCATCAATGACTCAACAGAGAATAATCTCCAAAAAAAAAACAAAAAAACAACACTTTGCAATGATCAAAGTTTCATCTCATGTAATGACTATGGCACATTCTGGGACTTGAGTGTTTTGTCTCATCACTCTTTTTGATATGATTTGTTTTTCTAAAGTTATAAAATATAATAGAGAAAAAAATCATGTCATTCATTTTCTGTCAGTGATGTTTTATATAGTTTCTGCCTTTTTACTGTAATATGTAATGTGCATAGGAATATCTCACTTCTACTATTCACCTAAGAGTGGTTTATTACTTTGGGATGACTTCTTAAAAATGTATTACTTTTTCAAATAATATAAACCTGTTTATGCTTTCAGATACTTATTGGTGAACAACTGAAATGAAAGATTTTAGCTTATTTTGTTGCCTATTCACTCTAACATGAAATATAAAATTAAAAAGTGAAAAAATCCACTACATAATAAAATATAGTATGGTAAAAATTAGTTGAAAAATATGAAACGGATTATTTCTTTTTTTTCTTTTCTTTTTGGTATGTGGGAATCACATACCCAGGCCGCAGCGCTGACAGTGCCAACGCCAAAGCCTTAAGCCACTACATCATCAGGGAACTCCCCAGATTATTTCTTTCTTTTGTTTTTTGGGTGGGTCCCTGGCTGGGAATCAAAACCATACCATGGCATTGAGAGTGCTGAAGCCTAGCCACTGCACCAGAAAACCCTCCAGATTATTTTCATAAAAATATCTAATAACTACCACCTCCAAAAACAAGTGTGAATGTATTTAAAATTTAAGAAAATATTGAAATTTTTAAAAAAATTACAAGATACTGAGCCCAGAATAATTAAAGGAGAATCATTTCAGATTATTTTTAACAGATGTTTATAATATACAAACTGAAGCCTATCATACAATTTTAAAAATAAAACAACTTACGGCACTAAAATTACAACTATTCCTACCAGAAATAACTTGTATGCATTTATATCTAACCTAAATAACCACAAATTTAGAGTAAAAATGTATTTACAATAATGACATAGATTATAAATTGTTATGAGATTTATGTTTATACAAACAACTAGGTATACTTCACGGCATAAGTGTAGACAATTAAGTAATCATACTAATGTTTGCACTGGTACCTTATTTATATTTGATTGTCCTTTGTCTGGCTACATTTTTGGAAGAAACTGGGTCCCTGCAACTTGTAACCCATAGGATTGCTATGAACATCTCCACCTATGTCACCAACCCAGCAAAAGCTAATTTCTCCTTCTACTCTTTCCCAACCTCTGCCAGAGGATGCCAACATTTATTGTTTAGAAACATAAAATCCATGAAGTGAAGATGTACGAGGCTGTGCATGTACCTTAGTGAAGTGGTTTGAAGAGGGGCATGCCAGCTTTAACCAAGTTCACATTTCTGCCATGGCAAGCATTTCACAAATGTACACCTGAAAAACCCCTAGCAGTAATCACCAAATTCAGCTTTTTGGGGTACCTTCCCTAAAAATACAATTCCTAATTATCTCTTAGTATAACTAAAATGAAAAACACCAGAGACAAGAGACCAAGTCTCAGAGAAGGCAAACCAGCCTCCGAGGGCATCCAACTCCTACATAAAACCTTTTAAGATGCAAATATACTCACCTGAATTTCAATTTTATTGCTCTATTACCTTTCCCAAGTACAACCCTGTTAAGAAATTTGGTCTTCGACTCTGTCAAGGTGAGCTCCAAGAATCAAAACCCCCAAGTGCCACCATTGTTGTGAAAATGGGTTTTCAAAGTTTTACACATCAACCTGTTTACAAAATTCAAAGTTTTGTATACAAGGGCTAGGTGGAGAATGAAGGACCCTGTCAGCCACTGAGTTCCATAGCTTCCAGAATCTCCAAAGAAGTGCAGCACCTCAAATACAGTACTCACATCCTTTTGTGTAGTCTGGGTCAACTTACTTGAGCCATCATGAACATGCAGTTACTTCTTTTCTGGTTATCCCATTTCAGCCATGACCCCAGTGCTGCCTGCCAGGGCTCACAGAACTCCTGGTCACTATGGGAAGATAGCACCTTCAAAATACCTAGTGTTTAGTTGCAGAGCATGAATAGAATTTTGAGGATCATGGAGCTCAGCTGGGCTCAAGCAGCAGAAGAGTTTCTTTCAACTGACCACAAAACACAGGGCACTGAATCTTCCTCCTCTGCCTGGAGAACTGCGACAGCAGCCATGAATCCTGCAAAGCTTGATTTTGGGTGGAAAAGCCAGGCAAACACAGAGTGCCTCTTTCATTTGTGTGTTCTACGACATGGCAAGTGCTTCTAAAGTATTCAAGCCCCCAGAACACTTGTTCACCTTTAAACCTCATTCACCTGAGTAAAGACATGATCATTCTCAGTTTTTCTCTCTCACAATGCTAAGATCCTGGGAGCCTCACCTCAGTGAAACCCCTACTGGTCAGTCATAAAGCAAAACCTGAGTTTTAACTAAGTTCCACAAATATTGAGTGTCCAGCACTGTGCAGGAAACTAAAGTGACAATGAGAAGTCTGAGCATATTATCACCCTAAAGAATCAATCTCAGCTTTTTCTTCATGAGCTAATGACAGCGTCTACAGGTGCACATATGCCATTGTCAGCTTCACTTTGAAGAGCCAGACCCCAAAATTGTAAGCAAACACACATATTTCTTTCAAAGCATAAAAATATTTTACTTCATTTTTCCAAAACTTTCCTTTCTCTTTAAAAAATTCCTCACACACATCAAACACTTGAGAACACTGCTGGTGCCTGACAATTATGTCCTATTCAGATTTTTACTAAAAGAAGTAGTACAATTGTCAAATTGCATTGATCATGTGATTACTATGAGGGAGGCATTATAGTAGGTAGTGTATCAATACTTCTTTTAACATCACTATGACAGAGTATTATCATGATTCCATTGTACACAGGCTGACAAACCAAACCCTTGCTCTGTTCTTAGTGTTTACTTCAATGGCATTGTCCCAGATCTGACCCTGGGCTCTAGGTCAACCAGTCCATGGTGATTATATCAAAAATAAAATTTTTGATATATTGAGGCATCCTCTCATGTTCTGTCTTTTTATTTGAGCAAATCCACACAAAAAAGTGTATGTACACACATACCACACACACACACACACACACACACACACACACACACTCAATGACTGCCCACCTGGAGGTATAAATAATACTCAAGAGGTTATCAGATGAAAAAAATAAAGTGGTTGGAGGCATCTCTGTTATTGTGCAGGGGCACCCAATCTCTGGGCATCATGCCCAGTGCCCATAGATAGGAACAGGAGAATCGCCAAGCTGATAGGTGAAAGAGCCAAGTGCCAAGGGGTTAGCTTAAATCACTGTCATTCCTGGACACCTGAAGAAAAGAAAGTTCAGTTTTTGTATCTTAATTCTTTGAAACTCTAAGAACAAACACAGTCAGTGTGGTTGGGCTTCAGAAGAGAATGCCTCAGCTTCTTTTTCTGTAAGATAATGTGAATAGAACCCAGTAACAGCAAAATTCTCACAGCCTGCAGAAGACCATGTTTTCACTTGTTTTCCATCAGGACCCAGTGCTCTGAGTCCCAGCAAATGCTTTCTACTCTCTAGGGTTTTCCAGAGCAGAGGGCATTGTGAAGACTAAGATTTCTTGGTCATGAGAAATGATGCAGAGCACTGAAACACTGTCCCAGGAACCAGGGACCAGACCAGATTTATTGAAGTCTTAGGGCCCTCATTTAAAAGTGGGTGGAGTCATTGCCCAAGCTCAGGTGAGGGACCTTGTGTGTGAACTGGATATAATCATACAGTAGAGAAAAAGAAGAAAGGGAGGAGCAACTCCTGGGGTTCCTCAAGGTCACTGACAGTCTCTAAGCCAAGCCCTTCATCCTCTGGTCTCCGGTGTACCAAAATGATTCAGAACCCCAGACAGGAGAGTGCATTTTGATTTCAATTTTTCAAGACTTTAACCAAAGTACCACCGTTGATGACCAGGAGAAAAACTGTCCCCATTATACTTAATGACCCAAGATTCAAGTAACACAAGGGGTCATTCTGGGTGTTTCTTGCCTCTTAGCAATATGCACCATGGGTAGTTAGCATTCATCTTTACAATGTAAGTTGCTCACAGAACAGAGGGTATTCTGAGATGTTTTCAAAAAAAATTTTCAGCTTTGATGCCTGCTGCACTCACACTACACAGGGCTCAAAATATCCACATCAATTTTGCCCTCCAGGAGCTCAACATCTGGAGAAAGACAAACACAAGACAAGAGCCAATTCCTGTGATACAAGAACCAGTTCTGTAGGGAGAACCAACAATTCTAGGTGTGTCAGAAAGGCCTCAATGTTGACATTCATGCTGTGATCAGAGGGCAAGGGAAGCCATACCTACAAAAGTCAAAAAACAAAATGCCACTGTGGGGAAGCTCAAAGGAGCAGGGAACTGGAGGCAAAAATAAATTTGGTATGACAGGAAGTTTGGAAAGGGCCATGAAGTCTTAAGAGAGTTGAATAGTAAGGAGGAGAATTGCGGGCAAGCACGTGCTGGTTGTAGGATGGCCCCGGCCTCTGGCATATCATTGACAAAAAAATCTGGACCACATCACAGTCCCCGCGATCAGCCACCAAGCTTGGCAGAACTGGGAGCCTTTGCCTCAAGATCTCCTGAAAGGATCTGCTTCACTGTCAACTGAGGTTCAGTTGGGATCTCTGTGACATCATGCATGGACTGGGGAGATTAACTCAACAGGACTCCAAGGCTTTTCATTCTGTGAGAAACAATTTTTTGTTATTGTTTGTTCATTGCATTGGAGCTTAATAGGTCTAATTGTAATATTTGACCCTGCCTTTAGAGGACATGGAATCAAAGAGACAGACAGAGACACACACACAAAAAATAATGAGGCAAAGAGAAAGAGAAATAAACTTCCCATACTTCAGTATAAAAAATAATACCCATTATTTCACCCTCCTCTATTATATACTTTAACCCCCAAATGAAAGTCTGTCCAGCTTCAAGTAAAGAGGTTAGCCCAGAAATATTTGACATGGATGTAGGCACACTGGCAAGACTGAGAGCCTACTAAGCACATAGGCAGAGATAGGGCACTTGGACTGAAAATTAAACACAAATGGGGAACCTGGAACATTCTATGCTCAAGGAGATAATGTTGGGATTTATATAAATTTCAAACATCCTTGGAAAACAAGCAAGAGGGTAAGGAAAGTCACTGGATGCCAGAGATAAACAAAACTGGGTACTGTGTTCAGTGCTCTGCTAAGATTTCCCATTATTGCCCCATTGTTACATTTGGGTCTGAGCCCCTCTGATACCAGGGCAGGATTACCAAGCACTTCAGATGTATCTACGTCTAATGACACACTGTGAAGTACCTGCTAGAACAAAGAACACTATGCAGATTGAAGACTAGGGAGGCCCTAATATAAAATGTTTGTCCAGTGTCACATCACTGGTGAGAAGTAAATGCCAAATCTGAATTCAGTTCTGAATCCTCAAAGTTAGGGCCTCAGCAGCACCCATGCCTTTTTGGTGTGGGGGGTTTGCTGTGCTGGTTCAGCTGTGTATGAACTTTACATAGAGTAAAGTGTGAACAATCACAAACCCAGAGGTGCCATGGAGAGGCTTTGGCTCAGGAGAAAGTTTAGGTAAAGAACTCTATGCAGTGACCTCACTTTCTTATCATGAAGCCCTAGAGAATTTGAAGTTTAGGTAACCAGACAGCCACACTTTGGAGAAGACCTTGCCCAGCTAACGTGGATAAAAATATTTTGTATAATAATTTTGTTTTTGTTTTGTATTCAGGACCCGCACAGTTGCCTTAGGAAAGTTTGTATGTGAAAATATTTTTCTTACTCTAGGTATTATTAAGATCTCACTCCAGAAGTTTCTGGCCATTTTCCAGAGAAAGCCAAAGGTAACACAAGAAGAACCAGAACAGTCAAGGTCAACAGAGTCCAGGCCTTTAAGCCCACCATAACAGCCTTTGATCCACTGTGTGTGTGTGTGTGTGTGTGTGTGTGTGTGTGTGTGTGTGTGGTTGTGATGGTGATGTCCACCTAAGGAGGTCTTGCCTTGAGCAATAGCAGGCTGATGACAGCTTGGTAGCCAAGGGGGACTGGTCAAGTTCACAACCCTGGTCAAGGGTGGATAGCTGAGATCTGGAGAAAACACCAAGATTAGGACTTATTTCAAGGCTTCCAAAGGAATTTCATGTCACCTAGTTGATGTCTGTACTGATACAGCCTTTTCCTAATATGGATGCTCAAAGTCATGTGGGCAGAAGGGCATTGATGCCTCCACAAAAGCTGCTGGTCCCAGTCTCTGCAGGGCTTCAAACAGGACATAGGTGATGACCTAGTCAATGTGAACACCCACTCCACATTTCTCTGTGTGACAGGTATGCATGTTATGTCCCTAAGTGCCAACACAGTACCTCGGTTAGTGTCGCCATGGAGGTGCCTTTAAAACCAGGACCAAAAGATGCAATGCTAAGCCACCATTCCAGACACAAGCCAGATTACTTGCCAAGGTATACTTCCAGGTCTGCTTGTAGGTCATTTCATGAGGCCTTGACCTGAAGTGCCAAGTTTAACTTCTGGTGACTCAGTCTAACCACCTTAATTTAAGAGAAGCAGAACCTCACACTCAAAAGAGCCTGTGAAAGGTGCACATTAGACCACAAGGGTAGCAAGATACCACACACACACACACACACATACACACACACACACACACACACACACACACACACACACACACACACACAAAGCCCTAAAAGTTGACAGTTGGCCAGGTGAAATAACAGGACAAAGATTGCCACCTGGGGTGGTGCCCAGATGATGTGGTTTCTCTTAGGTCTCATTCAGAGGTCCTGGGTTTAAAATGCACCTAGAAAGAAAGGACATGGGCCAACTTTGTTCCTATCCCCCCTGCAGTTTAATCTCTGGAATCACAGCAGAGCCCAGACCCTGTGCTTATGTCTGCTGAGGAACCTGTTGCAGCCCGCTGACATCAAAGGCACATTTAGACCTTGAGAATTGTCCAATCAGAACAGCTGCACCTAAACTGCCGGTCAATCTGATGGTGACTAAGCTGCGGATCTATCACCATCTGAAAGACCTGCAGCCCTAGGGCAGGAAGGAGGAGGTAGGTGTCTGCAGCAGGTCCTAAAAGGGACCTGGACCTGGCACAAAACTCAGCATTCCTGGAAAACGAGCTGTCGCCTGTGCCAACTCTGATATTTCAAGAAAACCTAAGGATGTTACTGCGTCCACTATTTCTACAGTAGGGGCAGAATCTCAAATGACCTCCTACACTGTTTCCTGTACAACACCTTAAATGCTGTCACCCATCTGAACATCACTTTTATTATTTTTCTTTGTTTTTGTTTGTTTTTCTTTATTTTATGCACATTTCTATAATAGCTTACATTAAGGTTTTAAAATCATTATAGTAAAATTTAATAATTATTTTGATTAACTATATTCTCATGAGCATTTAGTTCATCCATCATCACTATCAAGTTATGAAATATTTTAACTTCCAAAAAGACATTCCTCACCCAAACCCTTCACTCTTCTGGGGACTTCTTCTGTCCCCAACCCCTGGCAACCCCACTGAATTTCTGTCTCTGATCCTATACTTATTCTGGATCTTTCCTTGTAATGGGAGCATAGAAAGGTTCCCTTCTTTGTCTTCCTGTGTAATTTTTGAAGTGACTTATTAATATTTGTTTTAGTTTCCATTTGAATTGTTTTTTTATTGTTATTGTTTTAAACATTAATGTGCCCAATAAATGGAATATTAAAATTATAAAATGAACCCCTTTTGTAAATACAATAAATTACTGGCTGACATGAAAATTGCCAGAAGCATTATAAGTATATGAAGATGCTCCAGTAACTGGCTTTCAAGCAACCACTCTCAAACTGTTACCTTCTCAGCAAAGACCATTGGCTCCAATACTATTATACTTTTCAATAGATCTGTGGCCTTGAGCAAGATAGTGAACCTGTAAAACCTTGGTTTCACCAGCTTTCATTTTAACTAAGTCCCACAAATCCCTTATAAAGATAACTGAAGGAGTGTCCACTTTGTACAGCTTAGTTGCTAAGAAATTAGTTTCATGGATAACTTCTGTGACCTCTCCTATAACACTTTCCACTAATATCTACACATTTATGATTTAACTAAAGCACAAGAAACCCAGGTTTACTTGGTTAAGATTAGCAAATTAAGAAGGGCACCCTCTTTGTATATAAGTTTTTGAAAATGTACCTAAAGAAGAAAAAAGTAAATCTGACCTGGATGGAAATTACAGCATAAAAAATATCTTCAATAATATTATGATAACTATGCTTACTTACAAATGGATTGTAAGACTTTTTGTGATAATTTTGTGAGGTATTTAAATGTATAATTACTATGATGTTTTGTATACCTGAAACTCATATACTATTGTATGGCACTGGATATTATAAAATAACTGTTTAAATTACATATACATACGTACTCACATATATACATACATACACACACACACAGAGAGAGAGAGAGAGAGAGAGAGAGAGAGAGACAGAGAGAGAGAGAGAGAAAGAGAGCTCTCTGCACTGCAAAGTTGAAACAGGATTTTAATGAAAATCTATTCATTCACTGACATTGATTTGGGTCCAATAATGACTCAGCAGAGAATCATCTCCAGAAAAACAAACACTTTGTGATGATCAAAATGGAATCTCTCATCTAATGACTAGTGTACTTCCTGGGGCTAGTGTGTTTTGTCTGGTTGCTCTTTTTGAAATAATTTGTTTTCCTAAAGTTATAAAATTTAATTGATGAAAAGTCATTTCAAATACTCTTTGATTGTCAGTGATATTTCATATGGTTTCTAATTTTTACTGTAATATGTTATGCATATATGAAGATCTACACTTTTAATGTTGTTTACTTAAAGTGGTTTATTACTTAGAGAAGACTTCTTAAAATATTACTTTTTAAAATAATATGAACAAGTTTATGATTTCAGATACTTATTACTGAACAACTGTAATAAAGAGGCATGTGTAAATATACAGTTCATTTAAGATGAAATAATCTAGCTGATTTTATTGCACATGCATTAAAGCATGAATATTAAACTAACAAGACATAAAATCCACTACAAAATGTAATAAAGTATGGTGAAAATTAACAAAAAATATAATACAGATTATTTCATTAAAAATATGCAATAACTGTCACCTCCAAAAACATGGTGTGACTATATTTATAAACTAAGAATATATTGGAGTTTCTATAAAAATTACAATAAGTCATTGAGCCCAGAATAATTTGAAGACAATTATTTCAGATAATTTTGTACAGATGATATTTATGTTATACAAGCTCATGTGAATTACATAATTCTAAAAACAAAACAACTCGTGGCACTAAAAATGACAACCGTTGCTATCAGAAATAAGTAGTATTCATTTACATTTAACACAAATAACCACAAATCTACAGATAATTTTTTTACATTATGACATGGACTGTAAATTATTATGAGATTAATTTTTATACAAACTACTAGCTATAACTCATGACAGAAATGTAGACAATTCACTAAGCATAGCTATTGTTTACATTGGTGCCTTATTTGTATTTCTTTTATTCTTGTCTGGCTTCATTTCATGGAAAAACTGGGTCACCACAATGTGAAAATGCTAGTATTGCTATGAACATTCCCATCCATACCACAAATCCAGCAAAAGGTAATTTCTCCTTCTCCTCTCTCCCAAATCTTCTGCCAAAGTCCACTGATGTTGCTTCTTTAAAATCCCACAAGGGTCATGAAATGAGGTCATCCAAATCTGTGTGTGTATCTCAGGTGAATGGTTGAAAAAAGGACATGCTAGCTTTAGTCAAGTTCACAGTTTCTCCCATGACCAAGATTTTGCAAAGATACATCTGCAAACCATTAGTAGTGATCACCAACTTAAGCTTGTCAGGGCAGCTTCCCTGAAGTAAAAATGTATAATCACCTTAAAGTATAACTAGGAAGAAAAAGACTAGAGGACACAGACCAAGTCTCAGAGAATGCAAATCAGCCTCGCAGGGCATGTAAAGTTTTTTTAAGATGTCAATTCTCTCACTGGACTTCAGTTTTATTGCTCTTTTTCTCCTCCTTAGTCCGACCCCCTAAAGTAGTCTGGTCCCTAACTCTGCCAGAGATAGCTTTGAGATCCAAATAGCAGCAAGTTGCCACCATTGTTGCCCATCTGTGTTTCCAAAGCTTTGCACAGCCACCTGTTTAGAAAATTCAGAGTTTGTGTTGGAGCAAAAGAAAAGACGCTGTCAGACACTTTAATCTGTAAGTTCAGGATCTCCAAGGGTGTGTAGTATCCCAAATACAAGTGCAGACATCCCTTTGTGTAACCTGGCGAGCTCACACCACTTGGGCCACGCACACTCAGTGACTTTTTTTCCTTTCTTTTTTTTTTGTGTTGTTGTTGCTTTTTGGTATGTGGGTAGCTCCCTGGCTGGGAATCGAACCCAGGCCACAGCGCTGACAGCGCCAGTGCCGAAGCCCTAAGCCACTACACCATCAGGGAACTCCCATCAGTGACTTTTTTGCTGGTTATTCCTCTTCATCCATAACACCAATGCTGGCTGTCAAGGCTCATATCACTTCTGGCCCCTCTGGAAAGATGATGCCCCCCAAATATCCAGCATTAAAATTCAGAAAGTGAAGAGAGTCTTTAAGACCAAGGTAATTAGCTGTGCATGGGCAGCTGGAGAGTTTTCTTAAACTGACCACTAAACCTGGGGCATTTATGATTCCTGCTCTGCCTAGTAGGCTGTGATAAAAGCTGGGATTCCTTATATTTAGCTTCCCCCCCTCCTCTCCCACCCCCTCCCCTTTCTCCCCTCCCTAACCCACTCATCCCCAAATAAACATTAAACTATTGATTGTGTCCATGGGTTGTTTGTTTGTTCATTTCTTTTCTCTTTTTTGCTTTCAGTTTTATATTCTGCACTGTGAAATTGTATGCCTGAAACCTATGTAATCCTTGCTAACAGATGTCACCCCAATAAGTCTAACAATAAAAATGAATTTTAAAAAGTTGGGATTCCTTCATGTCTTGATGGCTTGACATTGGGTGGGAAACCCATCTAAATGGCTCTATCAGCTGTGTGTGCTATTGTGCCCTGCATACTTCTAAAGTATCCCAGCAAGCAGGGCTCTTGTTTGCTTTCAAACTTCTCCCATCCAAGCAAAGACAAGGCCACTCCCTGTCCTTTTCTCCCCCAGTGCTAAGATTTTTGAAGCCCCAGTCCAGTTCTTCCTGTGCTGGTCAGTCAGGGCCTGACACCTGAGTTTTGACTGGGTTCCCCAAATATTTGGAGTCTTCAGCAGTGTGCTGGGAACTAAAGTGACACTAAAAAGTGTGAGTGTATCTTGTCCCTCAGGAATCGATCTCGTATTTTCTTACAAAGCCTAATGACAGCATCTACAGATGCACATATTCAATATTTGGCTTAATGTCAAAGAACTGGACCCCACAATTGTAAAGAAGCATGCAAATCATTTTTATAGCATGAGGACAAATTTTTATGGCTCCAAAATTTTCATGCTTCTTCATAAAACACTTACACACATCAAAGCCTTGAGGACACTGCTGGTTCTTGAGCCTGCAGTTTTATTCCTATTTTTACTAAAAGAAATAGTACTAATATTAGGTAGCATTGATCATTAATTAGTATAAGCAAGGCATCATAGTAGGTGGTGTATCATTACTCCCTGTAACAGCCCTATGACAGAGCATTACCATGATTCCATTGTACACAGGCTGATGAACCAAGCAACTGCTATGTTCCCACTGTGTACTTACACTGCCATTTTTCAGTCCTAAAACTGGGCTCAAGGGCAAGCAATCCATGGATTTTGCTTCAAAAGTGAAGACTTCTGAGATCTGAGGCAATCCTTCATATTGGGTAATTTTCTCTGAGAATCCCCCACATAATACTATGTGCACTCCCCCCACATAATACTGTGCACACTCATGTAACACACACACACACACACACACACACACACACACACACACACACACAATGACTGCCCACCTGCAAGTACAAAGGGACATACTCACTCCAGAGGTTATCAGACAGACAAAGAAAAGTGGTGTTAAGCAACTCTGTGATGGTGCAGGCACACCCAACTTTTGGGCATTACGCCCAGTTCCTATATATAAAGTGGGGAGAGTCTCTAGGCTGATAAACAGAGAAGGAAAAGTGGGAAAAGGTTAGTATAAACCAGAGTCATTCCTGGGCATCTGAAAAAACAAAGTGTGGTTTTTGTTGTTCTACCCTGTGCACCTGTAATTAGGAGCAGGCACATACACGGTGGGGAGGCTTCTAAAGAGCAGGGCTTCAGCTTCCTTTTCTTTAAGATAATGTGCATAGATGCGGTGACAGAAACATTTTTTACAGCCTGCAGAAGAGCCTCTTTTCACTTGTTCTTCAACAGGACCCAGTGTGTTCCAAGTCCTTGGCAAATTATTTCTACTTTCTAGAGGTTTTCCAGAGCAGAGGGCATCTTAAAGTCTAAGTGGCCCGGGTCATGCAGAAATGTAGCTGAGCAATGGAACACTGGTTCAATAACCAGGTGCCATGGCCGTCTTGTTGGAGTTTCATGTTCCTCATTTAAAAGTGTGTGGAGTGATGGCCCAGACTCAGCTGAGAGGCTTCATGAGTAAACTGGACACAGTAGAATAGTGCCCAAAAAATGAGAAAAAAGAGTAGCTCCTGGGGGTCCTTGCAATTTCATAAATTCTGTAGTCCCAGCTTTTTTGCTTTTTGGTCTCTGGTGTACCAACAGGTTTGAGAACCCCAGACAGGGGAGTGTGTTTTGATTTCAGGTTTTCTTGTCTGTGGTTGAAATACTGGATATTACCTCCAGGGGGCGGGATATCCACACTATGTTTAATGGCCCAAGTTTCAAGAAAAAGAGGTCATTTAGGGTCTTTCTTTCTCTGGACTACAGGGATTGTTGATTATTAGCATCCATCTTTACAATGTAAACTGCTCACAGACCAGAGGGCTTTCTGAGAACTTTTCACCGATGTTTTCAACTTTGGTGCCTGTTGCACTCACCCTAAACAGGGATGGAAGTACCCACATGTTCCTACTTCCCCCAGGAACTTAAAGCTTGTATTGGGAAATAAAGAGCACCAGAGAAAATTCTTGTGAGATGAAAGAGAACAGAGAGTGTTGTAGAAAGGACCACTGACAGTTGGTTCATCTGATAGGTTTCCATGGTGAATTTTTGCTGAGAACTAAGGGCAAAATGATCCATTCTTGCAGAAAGTCAAAGAACAGTGTGTTGGTATGGGGGACCTCAAAGGTGCAGAGAAATAGAGACAGAAATAAATTTGGCCAGAGGGGATGTTCAGAAAGGCTCAGGGTGTTAGAAAAGAGCTGGGAGTTAAGGACAAGAGTGCCAGATCATGCATCAAGCATGTGCTAGTTGTTTGCAAGGTGTCCCCAGCCCTCTCACACAGCACTTACAGCAACAAATATGGACCAAAACAGAGTCCTCTTGATCAGGCACCAGGCTTGGTGGAGCTGGGGTTCCCTGTCAAACGAAGCTCACACTAAGAGAGGTCTGCCTGATATGTCATGCACAGATTGATGGGATTCAGCTCAAACAGGGCTCAAAGGCTTTTCTGTCTGTGGGTGGTAATCTTCTGCTATTGTTTGTTATTTTTTGTTTGTTTGTGTATTGTATTAGAGCCTAATTTGTCAGATTGTAATATGTTACCCTGCCTTAAGAGAACATAGGGTTAGAACAAGACAGAAAGATACACAAAAAAGAAAAACAGTGAAGCAAACAGAAAGATACATAGACACAGAGAGGGACAGGGTCCAAGAATAAAAGATAATAACAGAGGGAAACTGAGGCAAGCAGAGACATAGAGAGGTATAGTGAGCCAGCAGAGTCATAAATGTTTCATGTTTAGTGTTAGAAATGACACCCATAATCTCACCCTGTTGTATTATTTACTTTACAACCAAGTCAAAAAATTGATCCAGCCTTGAGCAAAAAGGCTAGCACAAGGATGTTTGATGTGGAGGTAGCCACAGTGGTAGCTACTGTGAGGCTGCCCTACACAAAGGATGATTTGAGGCACTTAATCAGAGACTAAACATAAAGGGAGAACCTGGATGGTCTTTGCCCAAGGAGTTTCAGTTAATTTCCACTGTTCTGAGACACAAGCAGAAGTGTAAGGGGGAGTCACTGGATTCCAGAGCAGACCCAAACTATGGAATCTATGTTCATTGATCTCCTCAGCATTTTTATCATTACCTTATTGTTACATCCGTGTTTGAGCCAGTCTAACGCCAGCCAAGGGTTCCAGAAACTACAGGTGTATTAAGGTATAATAATAACCTATGAAGTCCATTATGAAAGAAGCAACACTGTGCTAATGAGAGTCTAAGGAACTCTAATAGTGCATGTTTGTCCAGGATCACATCACTGGTAAGAAGTAGATACAAGGCCTGAACTCAGCTCTGGATTTTCAAAGTTATTACCTTGGCAGCACCCAGGCATTTCTGGTGTATGGTGTGTCCTGTGTTAGTGCAGCTGTGTAAGCTCTTGGTATGAGGTGAAAGGTGAGCATTCACTGACCCAGGGAGGCCATGGTGAGGTATTGTCTTAGAAGGAAGACCAGGTAGGTGAGCCCAGGCGTTGATCACAATTTTTGATCATAGAGCCCAACAGAACTTGGAGCCCTGCTAAACAGGCAGCCACATTCTGCAGAAACTTCTATCTAGCTCACTCAGTTAATAATATTCAATGTAATAAAATTATTTCTTGTTGTTTCCTTAGGTCCCATGGCAGTGGCCTCAGGTAAGCCTGTAGTTAAAAACCTGTCTCTTACTTCAGGTACTGTTCAAGCCTCACTCCAGATGTTTCATGATATTTTCCAAAGAAAGTCAAAGGTAATACAAAAAGGCCCAAGGCAGTAAAGTCCAGGACAGGACAGCCCACCCATCCCACATTGACAGTCTTAGTCTTCTCCCTGTGTTTTTGTGGGAGAGTGGGGATGGGGGTGGTAATATTCACCATAAGAGTCATGCTCTGAGCAAAAGCTGGCTGTGGAGAGTTCTGTAGCCTAAGGGGAGGGTCAAGTTAACACCCCATGTCAAGAGTGGATGGCTTTGATGTGGAGGACAGAGACTTGGCCTAAGGTTAATATCAAGCCCACCAGAAATATGTCAAGTCACTGAGTTCATGTCTGGGCTGACGCAACCTTGTCTGCTCTGGGAGCTAAAGGTCAGTTGGGCAGAAGGGTTCTGATGCATGCTCCTGGTCTCTGTCAGTGCAGAGATCTAGACAGGACATCGGTGATGATTTATTCATGAGGTACACCCACTCCATTTTCCTCTGCATGTCACCAAATGTCAGAGTGGAATCCCTGTGAGATTTGCCATGGAGATGCCTTTGAAACCAGGGGCCAGAGATGTCTATGTGAAGACACAATCCCATACACTAGCCAGGCCACACTTCAGGGTAGAATTTTGGGTTTGCTAACAGGTCATGTCAAGAGGCTTTATCTGGAGTACTAAGATTAACTCCCACTGGTTCAGTGGGACCATCTGAATTAAAGAGAGGCAGAGCCTCAGGATTAGAAGAGACTGTTGGAGGTGCACATGGGCCCATATGTATGGCTAGATGCCACACACAAAAAGATTAGCTCAAGAGAATGTCAGTGGGCCAGGTGAAATGACTCAGATTGCCATTTGGACCTACACCCAGGTGAGTTGGCTTCTCTGAGGGACCAGTTCAGGTTTCTTAGGTTTAAAAAGCACTGGAAAAAATGGACATGAGTCACCTTTGCTCCTGTCCCCACTGCAGCTTTAACTCAGAAATCACAGCACAGCACAGACCTTGCTGTTATGATTCCAGAGTTGTTCGTTGCTGGGACAAGAGCCAGCCAATATTAAAGTGCATCCAAACCCTGAGGAGTGTCCACTTCAAGCAGTTGTACCAAAGCTGCAAGTCTACCTAATGGTTAAGGAGCTGCATTTCTACCAGCATCAGATAGACTTGTCACTCTTGGGAGGACAGGGGTTGTGTTCTGGATTAGTTCCTGGAAGGACCTGGGCTTGGCATAGGACAGCATTACTGGATGATGAAATCTCACCTGCACCATATCTGGTATTTCAAGGAAACCTGGGGATGTCATTGTGCCCAGCATTTCTACAACAGTGACCAGATCTGGAATGCCCTCCTGCACTGTTTCCTGTACATCACCTCCAATGCTGTCCCCATCTGAATATTCCTATTATTGTCTTTCACTTTTTTGTTCTTTTTATTATATGCACAGTTATATAATATTTTACATTAAGGTGTTAGATTAATTATAGTAAAATTTAATGCTAATCATGGTAAAGTGTACTTTCATGAGCATTTTGTTCATTCATCATTACTATCAACCTCTGAAATATTTCATCAGATTGGCAGCGATGGTGCTAAGATAAAAATATTATGTCACCATGTCCAGGCAAGGCCTCCTTGGTCACATCAGAGTTCACACACAAACCTAAATTATACCTCTAGGATAACCCCCCCAAAAAACTTTCATTTTTATTGTGGCATTAGAATTTATCTTTCAGTTATATTAGGTTGAGTTTGTGAGATGAGAACTAGTTTGAAGGAGGAGGAGAAACTGCACTAGGAAGTCTCATTTTGTGGCTCAGAAATAAGTTTAGAGTAAAAACTTATGAGTCCAAGGAATTTTAGGAAAGTGAAATCTTATTGACACAGACTATTTTATACCTGGGATTACCCTAAATTTAAAGTAGTATAGTATTTTCAAGGAGTTTGTTTAGCTTGGTTTGGTTTTCTTTTTCTTTTCTTTTCTTTTCTTTTAAGAAAGGTAGGAACTTATGTTTAATAATTAAAAATTTATCACTATATTTTTTACAGGATAGAAATCACTTTGGGCTTTAGTAACACTTCTCAAAGATAGTTAAAAGTAGAATAATATTCCTCTTTTGGATGATTGGTATCCTTTAGATAATACTAAGATGAATATCAGATTTTCATTAGATTTATAAGCAGTGACTTAAGTGGTATGTTAGGTTTTTTACATTAAATTTAATATTTCTTTTGAAAATCTTATAGATTTAAAGAAAATGTCAGAATCATAAAGTGAAAAAATACTGATTTTCTCTATTTTGTTTTTCTTAAGTAATTTCTATAAATTATTGAGGTACATATATGTGTACACTTAAAATATCTTGTCTGGGAAGTCTTCCATCATCAGGGACTAAAATTTCCTCAGCCTGTATGCTGGGTTTTATTAAATTCATCTAAGTCACAATAATAATTTCATATGTACTGCCATCTACAGATTTCAGTGTCCTCTTAGGGAACTCTCTCCTCCTACTCTTTTCTTTTTCTTCACCTAGTGTTAGCCTTTTCAAGAATTTGGTTGTTATTACAAATTGATAGAGAAATTTGTTGGGTATGATAATGAGACTGGCTTTTAGTGGTTGGAAAATTATGGTGATGGCAGCTTGAATGATCAAGATTGGCATTGTGAAATCTGTATTTATTTCCCAGTGGCTATTTTTCCACATCTATTAGTATCCATAAATGTTTTAGTATTTGAACCCTAAATAAAGACAGTAGGATTTATTTTTGTAAGAGGAAATACCTTTTATTTTTCACTATAAAACTGTAGCATTTCATGTTTTCTTTTATAAATTTTTTTCCACTCTAGTATGATTTACTTTGGGGCTTTGCGTCAGTCAGTATTTGATCTCATTTTAAAATAAATTTACTAAGTTAAGATCCCCAAAGAAAACTTGATTGTTCTATAAAATACTTCCACTGTAAATTTGAGCCATCTAGTCTTACTGACAGCCACGTGCTTGATTCCTTTATTAAGTCCTTGCTAGAGAACTTCATATAGATAACCTTTCCTTAACACTACACTGGAGTAATTAAGGTCTTTTAAAAATTTAATTGTTAAAGCTGCATGACTTCACTCATTTGCAGAATATAATACTGAAAGCACCAAAGGAAAAAAAATGAACAAGCAAACAAATAACCCATGGACATAATCAATAGTTTAAAGTTTATTTGGGGATGAGTGGGGAGGGGAGGGGAGAAAGGGAGGGGGTGGGAGAGGAGGGAGGGGGAGTTAAATATATGGTGATGGAAAGAGAAGTCACCTTAGGTGGTGAACTTATTATACAAGTTCACAATGCACTGTAGAATTGTATGCCTGAAATCTATGTATCCTTGCTAACAGATGTCACCAAAATATGTCTAACAATAAAAATAAACTTAAAAATACCAAAAAATATTTAATTGTTAAATTTGATGAAATAACACTTAGGCTTAAAACCTGAGATGAAAGCAAATATTAGCATGACAATTTTTATTAGGTATTTTTTACTGGTAAATTTATTGTGATGGCATTAACCCTACCAGACCTGAGGCCCCAAACTTAACTGTCCACTATACTTGGGCTCCTGAGCATTAAAGAGAAAAAACCAACATGATAAAGAAAAATGTTAGTTACATGCAAACAAGTGGTTAGAATAAGATGAAACTTGGAGAAATTGTAGAAAATAGGTCTACCTTTCATTTTGAAAATTAGGTACAGTGAAATAGTGGCAGATTCGGAAATTACCAAAATTGGTACAGCAGTCTGGTAGGGTTAAATAGCAAAAATTACATAGATTTCAGGTGCCCAATACTATATTACATCCTCCACATGTTGCATTAAGTGTTCATCACCCAGAGTCAGTTCTCTTTCCATCACCAAGACAATTTTACTGACTCTTTCTTTGAGTTAAGGACTCTGATTTGAAAATTTCTCTTCCAGAGAGGATATTGAGACTGAGGAGCATGGCAAATATGTCTCTATTCCTATACTATTGAAATAATTATCTGCTTAGAAACCTCCACAATAAAACTTTTCTTAACAGAGAACAGAAATTCTGGTATTAATAAATTATAT
Organism: Lyroderma lyra; assembly: GCA_004026885.1. NCBI lineage: Eukaryota > Metazoa > Chordata > Mammalia > Chiroptera > Megadermatidae > Lyroderma > Lyroderma lyra. The sequence continues at coordinate 34,773 of PVJL010011723.1, forward strand.
TATTTGTCAGTTTAATATGCCATTGAGTCTCATTTTCAAACTCACTGTGAAAGAACCTCTAAAATTACTATTAAAGTAAGCAATTCTTCAACAATATGCTATGTGTGTCACCTCTTCTGTGATATAGAAATTTGTATATTCCACTTTTGCCCTTTTGTAAAAAAATATTTTTTATCCAGGATCAGTAAACATTAGAGAAGATGCTGAAATCATTCGAGGTTGGACATGGGTAGAACTGCAGATAAGACCCCCAGGGTTTCAGGGTGTGTGCATTTGCAGGGCATAGTGCTGCTAGCCACTTGAGTTTTACCAATTGACTTCAGTGACTTCCTGGTGATAAACCAAGTTTCTGTCAAAGGTGATCATGCATTGTCCTGGGGTTTCATGCACTTCCCCAAGAATATGCAGTAAGCTCCTGAATCATCCTGTCTTGATTACATCCTGGAAACATTTCTTTGTCTGTTGATGTTGAATGCAATGCAATAGGACCAGAGTCATGTGGACAAGTTCAGGTGGTGTGATGATGTCCTGGGGGAAAAAACAACAGAACCAATAGTGCCCTTTAATGGTGGTTATTAATGTCAAGATGAAATTACATGTTGTTAAAATGAATCAGTCTTTATAAGAGCAGATAATAAATATTTTGAAATCATTCTAGAAAAAGTGCTATATGCTTCATTTTTTAATATCACTATAATACTTGCCTGGAGTCTCTGTGTTGGTCAAGCAAAGGTCTGGTTGAATCTCTGTGCTTATCAGGTTGAAAAACAGCTTGGGTAACATGCTACACATGTTGATGGTCTGCCTGGGGTGACTTTTCTGGTAGGGGAAATGTCTGAGTGTCTGTGCTGGTCATATTGACCATCTGTCAGAAGTCTCTGTGCTGGTACGGTTGGAGATTCACTGGGGTTCTCTGTGCTGGTTAGAGACCCCTGGGGGTCTTCCAGGGGTCTCTGTGATGGTCAGGTTAGAGGTCATACTGGAATTTATGTGCCAGGTCATGTTAAAGGCATTCCAGGGGTGTCTCTGTCTTACTCAGGTTGAAGGTCTGCCTAGAGTCTCTGCTGCACAGGTTGGCGGTCTGCTGGAAGTCTCTGTGCTGGTCAGGTTGGCTAGATCTCTATTAGTTTTGTTGGGGAAATGGTAGAGTACCGTATGTGTCAGGTTGTAGGTCAGCAGGGGTCTCTTTGCTTTCCAGGTTCCAGGTCTGCTGGAGTCTCTGTGATTCTCACTTTGAGTGTCTGCCTTCATCTTTGTGCTGGTTAGGTTACAGAAAGGTGAGGGGTCTGTGTTTCCAGTCAGGTGGAGATCAGTCAGGGGTCTCTATGCTAGGCATGTTGGAGGTCATCTCAGGGTCTCTGTGCTGGTCAAATAAAGGTGTCTGCCTGGGGACTTAGTGCTGCTCAGGTTAGGGTTCTTCTGGAGATCTCTGTGCTCAGTGACATTTAGGGGTTGCCTTTGGTCTCTATCCTGATTATATTTGGGATCTGCTTGGGTCTGTGTGCTGGTTACAAAATACATCTTTGGGGACTTTATTTTGATAAGGTTGCAGGTCTTCTAGGGGTCATTGTGCTGTTCAGGTTGGAAATCTGTCAGATGTCCTTTGCTAGTCAAATTGGGGGTCTGATGGGTCTCTGTGCAGATTATGTTGTGTTTCTGCCTCAGTCTTTGTGCTGTTCAGAATGATGGTCTGCTGAAAGTTTGTGTGCTATTAAGGGTTGGGACAGCCTGGGATCTCTGTGCTGGTCAGGTTTGGTGTTTACCTAGGGTCTCTGTGCTTCCCTGGTTTGGGATCTGCTGGGAGTAATTGTGTTGGTAATGTAGACAATCTTTCTGAGAACACTATGCTATGTCAATTTAGGTCTTTTGGGGCTCTCTGTGGTTGTCAAGTTGGGGGTCTCTGTGCCCAGTCAGGTTTGGGGTCTATGTGCTGCCATATTTGGATGCCTGTTGGTTTCTCTGTGGTGGTCACACTTAGTGTCTTACTTGGGTTTCTATGCTGGGCATGTTGAAGGTATGCCTGTGGACTCTGTGCTGGTCAGGTTGGAGTCTGTTTTGATCTCTCTGCTCGTCATATTTGGGAACAGGTTTGGGGTTTGCTGGGACTCTTTGTGATGCTGAGGCTGGGGGCATGCCAGGAGTCTTTCTGCTGGCAATTTTGGGGTTCTGTCAGCATTCACTATGCTAGTTAGGTTGGGGATGTGCTGGAGATATTTGTTCCTGGTCAAGTAGGGGTCTGCTTAGGATATCTTTTTTGGTTTGTTTGAAGATCTGCTGGGTCTCTCTGCTGGTCAGGTTAATTGACTGCTGAGTGCTTGTCTGGTTGGGTGCCTGCTGGGTCTCCATTTCCTTGTCATGTTCCAGGTCTGCAAAAGTCCCTGTGCTTGACATGTTGAGTTTCTGCTTGAAGTCTCTGTGTTGGTCAAGTTTGAAATGGCTTGGGGGTCTCTGTTCTGGTCAGGTTGAGGTTCTGCTCAGGGTCTCTGTGATGGGTAGGTTAAAGTCCTCTGGGGGTTTCAGTGCTAATTAGTTTGGCATTCTGCTGGGGTTTTCTGTCTGGTCAGGTTGGAGGCCTGTTGGGGTATCTTTGACTAGGTCAGGTTGGGGTGCTCTCTGGGGTCACTGTGGTCTGTGGCTGGAGGTCTGTAAGGTCTCTGTGCTGGTCAGTTTTGACTTCTGCCTGGTGTTTCTGTGCTAGTCAGTTTGAGGATTTGCTCAGGGTCTTTGTATCCAGTCAGGTTGTGGGGGGTCTCTGTGCTGCTGAAGTTGAAGATTTCCTATGATGTATGTGCTGTTCAATTTTAAGGTCTGTCTGGGGTCTCTTTGCTGCTCAATTTGGGTGTCTGCCTAGAGATTCTGTGCTGGCCTGATTTTGGGTCTGCTGGTGGTAAGTGTGTTGGTAAAGTAGGCAACATTCTCAGGGTGTCTATGACATGCCAGTTTGGGACTTTCAGGGATCTCTCTTTTGGTCAGGTTGGAGGTCTCCATGTCTCTGTGCCCAGTCAGGTTGAGGTTATGCCTGGGTCCCCGATGCTAATAAATTAGGAAATCTGCTTGTGTCTATGTGGTGTTCACACTTAGTGTCTTCCTCATATCTCTATGCTGCACATGTTGAAGTTATGCTTGGGCACTCTGTGCTCGTCAATTTGAGGTCTGTTTCGATCTCTCTGTGGTCAGGTTGAGGGACTAATGAGGGACGGTTTCTATCAGGTTGAAGGTCTGCTGGAGATCTATTTACTGTTCAGGTTCTATGTCTACTGGTGGTTTCCGTGCTGGTCAGCTTGAGGGTCTGCCAGGTGTGTCTGTGCTTGTCAGAATTACTGTTTGTCTGAAAAGTCTGTGCTGGTCAGGTTTGGTGTCTCCTGAGTCACTGTGCTAGACACAGAGTGTTAGCCTGGTGTTTGTGCAACAAGTCATTTTGGGCTTTTGCTAGTGGTCTCTGTGCGGGTCAGGATGGAAGAGTCCTTGCAGTCTCTGTCTTTGTCAGGTTGGTGGTATATCTGTGTTCTCTGCTGGCAATGTTAGGGGTCTTCTAGGATTTTCTGTGTGGAGGGAAATGTGAAGAGATGGTCTGATACTGGAGTGTTTTCCTAAAGTAAGTGGAGGTGTGGATTCCAGAATACTGTATCCTTCCAAGACGAAACACTGTTTTGGCAGCACTGTCTGTTTATGGAAGAGATATGCAGCTTTCTCACGCCATCTCCAGACATTCAAGGGCATGGCAATGCTGATGAAAGAAAGTTTTTTTTTTCTTTTTTACTTTGTTTCCTTAAGCAAGTAATTTATAGGATGAGGAACCCACAGTCAGGACTGTTAGTCCTTGAGGCTCTGAGTCCCCTGCTCCCGTCGTTTTTTTCTATCTTGTGTGTGTCTTTTCTTTAAGTTCTGCATTGCCTTTCACTTGCCCCTAGCCTTAGTCAAGCTGCGCTTGACAAGTGGTGCCCAATGTGTGGCAGGAATAGGGATAGGAGTGAAGGAAGGATCGCCTGTATGAAACTGAAATGGAAGAATTGTTTCAGAGTCCCAAATGGAAATAGAGGCTCAGAAGTCCCCTAAGGGAGGTACACTCTTCAGAATTGAAACAGGGTTACCATGGGAAATGTAGATAGTGTTGTAAAATATTGCCATTATATGTGCTTATTACAGCAATTGCTTAAAACTGGCAGTACTAAAGCTAGTGACAGTAGGATTTTAGAGTTGCTTAAAGTCATTGGAAATTATTGTTCATGGGTTTCTGCCTTGGGTTCATTAGAGTTAGGAGACTGAAATAAGGTAGTTACAAGTAATTTCTTTGCCTGTGGCTATTTGGCTGACTTGGACATTAATTGAATCAGTCCAGACTAAGGATGAAGATAAAGAGTAAGAGGATAATGAGGAAAATTATAATGTGAAGGATGTACCTCAATTCAGTAAGGAAGAAAAATTATTCTTCCTAATGCTCCTTTTAAAAATCTGGAGGATCTGCTCCCTCCCCGACCTGCTCCTCTACCTCTCAGGTATAAATAAAACAATGGCCATTAACTGTAGAAAAGTTACAGGCCTTACACGCTTTAGTTAAAAGAAAAATTAAAAGCATCATATTAACGAATCCTTTAGCCCCTGGAATTATCCTATATTTCCTATTAAAAGAAATCTAGAAAATGGTGAGTACTAATAAATCTGAGGGCTATAAATGCTGTAACTCAGTCTATGGGTGCCTTACAACCTTGTTTGCCATCTCCTTTTGTGATTCCAAGATGTTGGCCTCTTTTAGTAATTGATTTAAAAGACTTTTTTTTTTCATTTTATTTTTTTATTTATTTTTTTTATTGGGGTGACATCTGTTAGCAAGGATTACATAGGTTTCAGATATACAATTCTACAGTGCATTGTCAACTTCTTGTATAATAAGTTCACCACCTAATGTGACTTCTCTTTCCATCACCTTATATTTAGCTTCCCCCCTCCTCTCCCACCCCCTCCTCTTTCTCCCCTCCCTAACCCACTCATCCCCAAATAAACATTAAACTATTGATAAAGGGGAGAAATTACCACTGATACCAAAGAAATACAAAGGATTATAAGAAAATATTATGAAGGACTTTATGTCACAAAATTTAACAATCTAGAAGAAATGGACAAGTTTCTAGAAACTTATAGCCGACCAAGACTGAACCAAGAAGAACTAGATAATCTAAATAGACCAATCAATAGCAATGAGATTGAAATGACTACCCATAATCTCCCTGGACCAGATGGTTTCACCAACAAGTTCTACCAAGCATTCAAAGAAGAATTAATGCCTATCTTCCTCAGACTCTTCCAAAAAATTGAAGAGGAAGCAATACTTCCTAACTCATTCTATGAGGCCAACATTACTCTAATACCAAAGCCTGGCAAAGACAACACAGAAAAAGAAAACTATAGACCAATATCTCTGCAAAAATCCTGAACAAAATATTAGCAAACAAAATACAACAATGCATCAAAAAGATCATGCATCATGCTCAAGTGGGATTCATCCCGGGAGCACAAGGATGGTTCAACATACGAAAATCAATCAATGTGATACACCACATAAACAAAATCAAAGATAAAGACCATATGGTCATTTCAATTGATGCAGAAAAAGCTTTCGACAAGGTACAACATCCATTTATGATCGAAACACTAAATAAAATAGGTATAGAAGGAAAGTATCTCAACATAATAAAGGCCATATATGAGAGACCCTTGGCTAACATCATACTGAATGGGGAAAAGCTGAAACCTAGTCCCCTAAAATCAGGAACAAGACAGGGATGCCCCCTGTCACCACTGGTATTTAATATAGTACTGGAAGTTCTAGCCACAGCAATCAGGCAAGAGAAAGGAATCAAAGATATCCAAATTGGGAAAGAAGATGTCAAATTGTCACTATTTGCGGATGACATGATCCTTTATATAAAAAATTCCAAAGATTCCACCAGGAAACTATTAGAAACAATTAACGAATATAGTAAAGTTGCAGGATACAAAATCAATGTACAAAAATCAACAGCATTCCTTTATACAAACAATGAATCCACAGCAAAAGAACTGAGGGAGTCAATTCCTTTTGCTATCACAACAAAAAGAATGAAATACCTGGGAATTAACTTAACAAAGAACGTGACAGACTTATACACAGAGAAATATAAGACACTTTTGAAAGAAATTGAAACAGACTTTTAGAGGTGGAAAAATATCCCCTGTTCATGGATAGAAAGACTTAACATTGTTCAAATGCCCATTCTGCCCAAAGCAATCTACACATTGAATGCAATACCCATCAAAATTCCACAATCATACTTTCGTGAAATAGATAAA
>PVJL010011724.1:0-41092 GCA_004026885.1 Lyroderma lyra
TCCCTCCCTCCCTCCGTCTACCCTCCCTCCCATCCTGTTTCCATCCTGCCTTGAATTGTCCCTGTCCTAAAATCATAGCTTCTTGCCTGTAGCTCACCGAGTAGTTGCCTGAACTATGCCTGTTGTGTATTAACAGTAGGAACTGACAGAGGAAAAAGAGTGACCCCTGTTTCCTGTTTGCATGTGGCTATGTAAGTGCACATGTAATATTTAAATATACAGAAAGTTCCAATCACCGATTTTACTGGATTGATGTAGTTAGTTCCCCAAGCTCTAGACCACAGGGCACTCTAGAATCCAACAGACTGGACTTTGCTGCTCACGTCACGTCGTCGTTGAATGACACCACAATGGGACACCATTACGAACACTCCTGAACAGCTGAAACTGAAAGGACTGCCGATGCTGTGTCACTGCAGACACGCAGCGACAGGAATTCCTGCACGCCTGCGGTGGGAGCACACATGACTGCGGTCGCTTTGCAAAATGCCATGATCTGTGAGAGTGGAACACAGGGGACCTGCCAGCCCCCGTACAAGGGCTGCCCAGGAGAAATCCAGCCATGAATGCCTCCGTTTTCCATATCACATGGCCGATGCTCTCCGGACAGCCCGCGTGTCCACCCAGATAACGTGCATGCACGGAGTCACCAAGACGCGACCAGAGCCGCCTGTAGCAGCATTAGTGGTAACAGCAGCCATCGAGGAACAGCCTGAGCCTTTACCCACAGCAGGACGGGTCACCCGTCAGGGCACTGTCACGTACCGGAGAGCTCACGGCGGCCGCTGGAGGTGGGCCGGAGAAGACGGACGGAAAACAGCAACTCGGGATTCTGTGCACTGAGTGTCAGCCAGGGTCACGGCCGCCTCACAGTGCGGGAGGCACAATGTGGGCTACTTCCAGGGACGGCGGACGCAGGGGCGAGTGTGAAGGGACACGCGGTGACTTCTGGCAGCTGGAGACGTTACCTTTCTTGGTCCACTTGACTAAACAATGTTAAAAAAGTAGTGGTGACATTCCTCAACGTTCTGTGTCTTGAGTCCCAGTGTCCAGGGGCCCAGCTGCCATCCTGCGCCCCAGTAGCACGACGGAAATAGTGCAGGGAAATGAGGCGTTGGAGACGCCAAGCAGGTGCAAGGAGCTTACCCTCCTCCTCTTCGTAATCTGGGGAGGGATGCGATGCTAGGTCGCATGCATGTCCCTTCTGCTTTGCAGAGAGCAGTTGTGTCCTCTCCTGGCGTCCAGTGTTGCTCTCAGATCTGCCTTGTGAGAGGTTACATTCGACCCACCCCCCATTGCCCTGTCTCTCTGGAAGCTTGTAGAATCTTCTCTCAGTTATAACTGCTCCAGAATCTCCTAATAATGTCCTTCGTGGCAGATCCATTTCTTTCAATTTACAAGCACGTAGGGACCTTTCTGTTCATAGAAATTTCCTTGAGTTATTTCATTAATGATATCCTCATCCAGCTCACTTTTGCTGTTGTTGCAGATTTCCTGTTACTCAGGGGTCGGACCTCCTGGGAATTTATTTTATTATACTTTCTTTCTTTCTTTTTTTTTTCCCCTACTCTACTTCCTTGGAGACAGAGAGGAACTCCATTATTGAGGTTTTTATTTCTGCTCTCGTGTTTTTCATTTCCAAGGGCTCCTTTGGAAATGAAATCAGGAGAATAAATGTGTTCTCCAGTCCGTGGTTGAAGCCATAACGTGTAACCTGCACACACAGGACAGGCCTGTCTCAGGAACCACTTACCCTTTAGCAATTATTTAAATGTTCAATCACACCTTCCTTAATTATTTCACGCAAATAACTTGAAATAGAAAAATTACAGCCCTGATAATTGGGTACGAAGTGTAGTTCTTTACGCAACTGGTGTTTACTTTCAAAGGTGTAAAACATTCCCCAAGGGAAAGGCAGAAAACATTTAGAATGAATTATTCTAGCTTCCAATAAATTACGAAATGAAAGGTAGAAAAGTCTAAAAAAATGCTTCTAGTTCTAGAAACTTATGATTAAAAGGAAGGAAATGCTAGGAATTTATCACGTCGTTTACAAACCTTTAGTAGTGTGGCTGCTACTCAGGTTTGCGCATGTATTTAGTCTTGCACACGCATGCACACTCCCCGTCTGTAGATATATATTTAGTCTTGCACACGCATGCACTCTCTCCCTGTCTGTAGATAAGGGACATGTGGCGAGGTGATAGATGCCAATCCTGACACGTGCCTTTCCGCTCCTTTGGCAGGAACCTCCTCGCCCGAAGCCGTGGAGAAAACGCTGCGTGTCGTAGTCACCAGGTGGAGAGTGTTCAAATGAGCATTCTCCGGGACAGAGCGGGTGCCCCCACGCGTGCCTTTGCAGGAGCCTGTGGGATGGGGAGCCCCAGCGCGCTGCAGAGGAAGGCCCCTCCTCAGGGACAGGCGTGCGGACGCCCTCAGGAGCCACCGTGCTGGCCGCTGTGCCCAGTGCTGCGGAGGGGCCTGGTCACCAGCCCGCCGGCTTTGGGAGTGGGAACCCGAGGAAGCCAAGTAGGGGAGGATGGAGGAGAGGGCACGCTGGTCACTGAAGTGCGCTGAGTTCCCCACCTCCGCGTCACGTGTTAGCCGCCCACCCATCCTCCAGGGAAGGGCTGTCTGTCCCCTCTTATGGGTCAGGACACGGAGGCCGAGTGGTTTGCACAACCGCTGCTATTCCGCAGCCGTGGCGGGGGCTGGCGCCTCCAAACCGCTAAGACGGAAGGAGGTGCATTAACCTGTGGTCCCAGGGCGTGGGTTCGGGTGCCAGCTAGAAAGTCTCGTGTTTCTGTCACCAGCACACGAAGATCTGAGCGGTGCAAGCGCGAGCCCGATCGCAGAATCGCCGTGTGCCCGCGACGGCGGCCGGGAGGAGCCGAAGCACACGCTTGTCACTAAGGACGAAGTCACACGTGTTTAAGCTCAAGCCCAGGAAGCCCCTGCCGGTCATGACGGACGTGATACAGCCGGGAAGAACGCAGGAAAGACGTGAATGGACATACCCACCGTTACGGCGTCACTCGACGCCAGGCACTGTACCCGCTTGTTTATTTTATTTTATTTTGTTTGTTTTTTAATTAATTAATTAATAATTAATTGCTATTCCAAAGGAGACAGAGGAAGTGAGAATCGTTAACTTTGCTTTTCAGTGGAGAAGCTGAGATTCAAAGGATGCAGTGAGCTTTGACCCCCGTCCCCGGAAGGAAGACTGCGCTGGTCCGAGTCTTTCTCAGTTAAGCACCAGCCCGGGCACGTGGGGGCGAGGCTGAGTCCGCACAGCTGCTCCCCCAGGTTCTGCTCTCCCGCACGTCCTGGCAGCGTGCAGACATAGCTCTCCGCACGTCAGCTCGGCCCCGACGTGCTATGTGCGTCTCGCACTCATGCACACGGAGGTGCGGCTCGTTGGCTGGGTCCAGCGGTGCCGATGACCCGGGACACACGCCATGGACTGCAGACGCAGACGGGTGAAGGGAGAGAGTCCACGCCCTCCGACCTCTCCACCTCGTTTCAGGTCGGGCGCATAGATGGTCAGCACCCACAGAGGCCGACGTCTCCCTGACGGGCCCCCCGGGCTGTGTTGGTCGTACCTGTAGGGTGGTGACAGGAATGCCTCGTCACTGTACTTAGGGAGCGTCCTGGCCCAGGAAGGGGCCTTGTGGGGAAGGGGGCCTCAAGCCCAGTGGCGGGCACTCGCCTGTGCTTTTCAGTTAGCAGATCCTCCGGGCCGGGTCCCTGCGGACTGACCACCGTCGTGGGCAAGGTGAGCCTCCGTGACTGTCCACGCGTGTCTCGGCCAGCGCGGCCAGCTGGCTGGGAGGTGCTCAGTCACGCGGGGGAAGCCTTGCTCCGGCCCCGCCCCCGGGCAGTTGGCGACACGCGGGTGCGAAGTGCTCCCCGGGGAGCCAAGGCTCCTGGTGCGGGCGGAAGCCCACTTTTGTCCACGTGGTCAGAGATGTGTCCTGTGGATCAGTGTGCCGGGTGTCCCATTGCTGGCATCTGTCATACTCGTGGCGGCCACCAGAGGGTGGCACGGGCACCGCCGGGCCCCGTCCTCTCCCCGGCTCTCTGTGCGGAAAGCCGCACTCCTGCTCCCCTTTGACAGGACGTGTAAGCATCTCGGGGACCACGACACTCCTGGCGGGAGCATGGCTACCTGGCGTTTCAAAAACACCACGTGGATTACAACAGGGAGTCACTCCGGGTGGTGAGATTACCTTCTTCCGGATTTGAAGGGGAGTCTGCTATGTCGCTACCAAACAGGGTTCAGAATTACGTTTTGTTTGTCCACATGAGCAGTGATGGTCCCCAGACCCGCGGGCATTTGCGTGTGCGTGTCCGCGCAGCCACGCGAGTGCGCGTGTGAGTGTGTAGCACTCTCTTGGTCTCCATGCTCGCGAACATACGCGTGATTTTGGTATTTTCTAAGACCTGCGTGATACGTACTCGTTTCTTAAGGAAAATACCAACTTGATTCTGTTTTTCTAAATTCTATTTTTTTCTGCTAGCACTCAATACAGTTCACACATTTACAGGAAGTGCTTCTGAATTCCAGAATGAAGAACTGATGTTTGCCGGATGAAATTCTGAATATTTCACTCAGGGCTAAATAAAAGTTATCCTCACCATCTTCTAAAATGCAGTCTGGGTCTCTGAACACAGAACTAAGAAATGGAGAGGAAGGATGCACCCCCATTAACGTCAGTGCAGGACCGCTATGAGAACATTCTTTGCAAACCCAGCGACCCGGCAGCCAGGCACAGCTGAGAGATGTGCGTTTGTTCGGCTGCCCATGTCCCATAGATTTTTGAAAGGCAGATGAGAGGTTGACAGACAGTCCCATAGTTACTGGCCTCTCATAAATGAGATTAATAAACAGTAGATAATTTATAATATATGAAGTGATTTCATTTAAAAAATTCATTCTTAAAAGAGCAATTATGCACTCACATTTGTCTTTTTATTATTGCCTTTATAATAATTGGAATTTTGCATGAGAAATAGAGAGGGTTGACTTCATTTTTCTTTGCAAATCTGATCATTATGTTAACTGATTACCAGAATGATCTGAGTCTGTTTACCTGGGCTGCTTCAACTAACCTTAATTTCATTTGGAGGAAGAGCACCCCAAATTTAGATAGATGTGGTTTAGTTTAAGTAAGAATAGTTTTTGCTCTTGGAATTAAACATTCTTCATTATCGCTTAGCATTTTACTCCAGGAATGTGTCCGTATTATTTGTCTTTAATGGTTGTACCTAGATTTTAAGAAATTATACTACTGCAATAATGATCTCATCCTAATTCACCTAATTTATCTTTATCCTAATTTTCCTTATCCCTGTCTGCATTTTTCACGTTACTGAGTTAGAGGAAAGTGAGATTTATATTACTGACAGTTTTTTAGGTTAGTCTAAGTTGCGTCGTTACCCAAGCACACAATACACATACAGGCCTTGCAGCACCGCGCGCAGCATACAGCATGCATTTTCAGGTACAGGCGCGTATTTCAGCAGAAAAGAGGCGTGCAGGCAAGAAAACGATTTCATCTCTTCCTCCTCTGAAGTCGCTAGGAGAAACAAGCCATTCTGAATCTTGCTCCTGGGCTGACGCTGCTTTGAAAGTTGGAGCCCATCTTGAACTCTCCGAGCTGCAATATAAACTCATGTAAATTGGAATTTGTAATGGAAGCGGCACCGTGAGTTACTGTAACTGCAGACGTGAGGCTCCACTCAGATCAGATAAAACAGAGGGCAGAGCAGACCACCCTCCACTGCGCTTTTATTAACTTTATATTTCCAACATAAGAGTGATCATGCCAGTGATGAAAGCATTTCAGTTGACTTCCCAGAAAGCGTTTTGCTTTATATTTGCAAGTGACCGAATGTGGCATTTCACTTCACCTACCACTGCACTTCTGAGAGCCACTCGGATGTGAGACACACAGGGCTCGGATCGAGGCCCTCAGTGAAATATGCAGAGACAGCACCTTTCTGCATGGGCCGGAAAGCTGAATTTCACAGATCTTGGAAATCAAATAAAAGTCATTTTCTTTTATGTTCAGGGAGTATAACGCTTTACTTTTTTGTATTAGTTATAAAATGAAAAGATATCATCACGTAAGTCTAAGATTGCGTGCACTCTGTGAAGTTATCAGTAAGTCAAAAGCTGCATTCTCATTCACACTTGCTGCTTATTGGGTGGGCCACTCAGATACTCAGAAGTCCTCTTGTGTCTCAGGGTTGTCCTGTTGACTCGTTCAGTTTATTGGCAGCCCTCTGCTAAGGTTACTGTGTGGACAGGAAAGGGTAATTGCATTGGGCTATAGGAGAAAGTCACAGAAAGAGGAGCATTGCTGTGGTGCACACGGTAAAAAAAATTACAGCAGAGGTCGCGTGTATCTGAGAGATACATTCATTCCTAGTATGTGCTGAAACATGGGAAAAAGAACTGCAAATATAATAAAATACACGATTGTTTTTGTTTCAAACGTTTTTGCAAAGCCAACTATTGAGGGTTCTGATTAATTAATGTTAAAGACATTTTTTGGTTGTTTTTTTTTTTTTCAATATCCATGTTTCCTTTATTTAGTAAGAAAAAATTTTCATTCTTTATATTTTTATATTTCTTGGTTTAATAATTGCAAATAAATTTTAAAAATCATCTATTTTATTATATTTTCAGTTTACTTCTTTTTTCACATTTCAGCAGATACTAACAATGAATGTATCTCTCGGATACACGCGACCTACACTGTGATTTTATTTATTTATTTATTTATTTATTTTAACCTCCATAGTGTTAAGCACACATCAACACATGTTATAATATAGACTTCGAATTTGAGCTCAGAGATAGAGAAAGCTGGAGTTTATCTCTCGTCAAAGATAAACGAAGCCCAGCACTAGTGACAGCACTAGTGACAGATTTTACTCCGTGATAGCTATCGTGATAGAGAAAAGACTGGCAGGAGCTGAACTCAACGTCGACTTGTAGGGAGGTGACCGGACTTTTTCAAGAGAGGAAGTGGGGACAGGGAGTCTGGGAGCAGGGGCCTCCGTGGGATCCCGGCGGTGGGAAGTTATGGAAGTGGGGAGAAGAGACTTTATCCATGTGACACCCACGTGCGCTTGCTGAGTGGCACTCATGGTGTTGGGCTCCTCCCCTCCCACAGAGACGGGGGCCAGGGGCCTGTTTCTCAGGTGCCGGTGGGGACACACAGTAGATGCCTCTGGCAGCCTCGAGCCTTCCCTGGCACGTAATGGAGGGCTAAGGCCATCCTGGAAACACAGCCTAGAGTTGTAGACACGTCAGTGTTGGTTCAAGTCCACAGAGGTTAGGCCGAGGCCTAGTTGAGAAGAGGGCTCAGAGGAGCCTGGCCTGAGTTCAGTCAAGGACGGACTCTGGGTTGCTTTCCTTCTTACAATAAGTCAAAAGATGGACATCGAAAATGATCCACTTCGCTTGGTTTTTCTCAGAAAACTGATGTCAGAGGGCAAGTAACGTCAGATTTAGAGAGACAGAGGTCTGCGGAGGAAAGCAGGGTGTGGGCACCTGCTGGTGTGGGCACGGCTGATGGGCGGGGTCAGCTGGGATGCGTGAACGGATTGTAGGACATGTGGTATGGGCTGGCCCATCCGTGTGGTCATAAAAGGCAGGATTCTCCTCTCTCATGGCATTCTGTCTGTCTGTCTGTCTCTCTGTGTGTGTGTGATGTATCTCTATATGTATCGCTTTCCCTTTATTGTTCATCAGTTGACATGCATTTAAGCTGATTTCATATCTTGGTTTTTGTGAATAATGCAGCAGTGAACGTAGGGGTACAGATACCTCTTCAATATCCTGTTTTTAATTATTTGGGGTATTATCCAGAAGTGAGATTTCTGGACCATATGGTAGTTTCACCTTTATTTCTTTGAGGAGCCTGCATTCCTGTCTTCCGTAGTAGCTAAGCCAGTTTGCATCGTGCCAACAGTGCGCCCGGGCTTTTCTCTACGTCCTCGTCAACACCTACTGCTGTCTTCTCGGTGACGGCCGTGAGGTGCTGCCTCGCTGTGGTGCTGATGAGTCACGGTGCTGAAGTTCGTGTGTTTCTTGGCCATTTGGATGTTTTCTTTGATCCTCTGCCCACTTTTAAAATGGATTTTCTTTAGTTGTATGGGTTCTTTATACATACTTGGACGTCAGCTCCTTATCAGATGTATGGCTTGCACGTACGCGCCCCCCTTCTGTGGAGTACCTCTTCATTTTGCTGATGGTCTCTTTTGCTGTAAAGAAGCTTTTTAGTTTGCTGTTGTCTTTCTGTTTCCTTTCGCTTTTTCCTACACGAACAGGTTTGCTTTACCATCATTTTGTCTATTCGGAAAATTACCATTAATCTTTCTTTTAATTTGGAATCCTGCCTTTTCCTTCACTTACGGTGAAATCTCTCCATCTCCCTAAAGCTTAGTGTCTGTGAATTAAGGGGTGCCACGAGGAGACGGCGTTGGGAAGAGCCCAGTGTTAGCCCGCCGCTGCGCCTTCAGGTGACCGTCCCTGAGCACGCACTCGAGCGCCCGCGCTGGAGCAACGCCCCCATCGTAAATTCACGTTTTCTGATGCTGTATTTTCACGTGCTGTTGTTTCCATTTTTATGTTTGTGTGCCATATAATGTACATATCTAAACTTGTATGTTATACACGTAAATTTTTATTAGATTACATTTTTACAGCGTTGTTTTGGCTATTTCATGTGTATGTGCCACCTATTTTCAGTGGGATTTGCACGATTGTGATCTTCTATTGTACAGGATTTGTTACTGATTACAAGGCAATATTAGAACAGTGTCATTAAATATTAATATTTAATATTATCCTATTAAAATATGCTAAAGAAATTGATGCTGATGAACTGGATGTATGTGAGTGCACTCAGAAGAAAATTTTGATTATGAAAGAGGAATAAAACTGATGAAAGCCATGAACTAAAAATCAGTAACACCCAGACGAAACCTGTCACAGATTTTAGTAGGTGCTGAAAGGCCTGGAGACCAGTGGATCTCAGCTCTTCACGTTCATTGGAAACAACCGGTCTCTGTAAGCCCTCCTGCACCCCGTGCGGCCCGCCCTGGACACCGGGAAACGATGTCGCATGCCCTGGCAGCTGTGTGATGGGATGGCGCACTGACGTAAGCATCCGGCGAGCCGGGCAGCATGGACGCTCAGGGAAGCAGGTGTTCCTCAACTTCTTCAGCACAGAAATGGCCTCCTGAGCCTTCTGAGCAGAACCACAGCCCGCCTGCCGGAGCCCAGGCCCACGGCTGCGGCCGCCCACCCGAGAGCAGGGCGGGGACAGCTGGCAGCCCGAACGCCACGT
Organism: Lyroderma lyra; assembly: GCA_004026885.1. NCBI lineage: Eukaryota > Metazoa > Chordata > Mammalia > Chiroptera > Megadermatidae > Lyroderma > Lyroderma lyra. The sequence goes on from PVJL010011724.1 coordinate 9,366, forward strand.
GGACGGAGCTCGGCGGCGGGTCTGCCACCCTTCTGCTTCAGCCCCTTGCATGGACTTGCTGCTTTTCTTTTTGTTTTTGTAGCTTGGCTCTCTTCCCAAGGGCAGCACATGATTTCTGGTGTCAATGAATTGTCATTGTTTGTTATTTTTATTCCTGGCCTCTGCCTTGGCTCTTCCAGAGATATCCGTCTGCCTCGGAGACACAAGGTCCTATGATGGCCTCTCAGTGTGACAACGTGACTCGGCCACCGTCACCACTGATTTAACCAATGGCTAATTCCGGTGTTGCTGTGAAGGTGTTGGGAGCTATGACTGAACATGAGAGGCCAGGAGGTTGTTCTAGAAAAATCTGGGCGAGTCTGATGCCATCGATCGTAAGGCCTTAAAAGCCGGGCTGCTGTTGGCTGTGGGAATTGAGAGCATACTCAGGTGAGACTTAGAAAGAGTGTCCCCGCTCTGAGCTGTGTCCCCAGACGCCGCCTGCCTTACTAGCACGCATGTGATGGGGCGCTTCTGGTCCACGGACGACGCTCTGAGCAGCCAAGACTCAAGGGAAATCGTGGGTTCAAATAAAGTGTGCTGAACCCCGTCGTTAGGCTCGGGGCTTCCGCGGGGCAGTGAGTTGAATCCGCGGACGGGGGTGCTCAGAGCAGGGGGCCTTGCCAGGCACATGTGCGTTGGCACCGTGCTGCGTCTCGGAGGCGGGTCAGAGAGACCAGCCGGGCCGAGGACAGAAGGCTGGAAGCGGAGCGGGGTGCCGGGATCTGGGGCGGAAAGGGCCTTGACGCTCCTCTCCAGGAAACCCGGGACCTGTCCCAAAAGCCACAGAGGAACCTTGAGCCCAAAAGGACCGAGGGAAGTCTGGGACCGGGAGCCAGGAGCTTTGGAACTGGGGCAGGCCCTGTGTTAAGGCACGACAGGTCCGCTCGGACGAGGGACAGACTGGTGTCGTGGTGGTCACCGGCAGCCAGGGCTGAGCAGCACGTGAGAACACTGTGGGACACTTGGGAGTGACGCTCGGGGCCCTCCCTCCCTGCCACTGACACGAAGTAACGGAAGCTGCCCCAAACGACCAGCACGCCGGCCCCGAGAAGAGCTGGGGGAAAGGAAAGCAACTGGAATGTTCGCGTAGCCCCAAGGTCAATAAAAGCCTCATTATCCCCCAGAGCGTCTAATTCCACAGAGGACCGAAGAGGTGAACTTAAATGATTAATGGGCTCGAGGGTGGTATAGATTAAAAGGCTTTATGCCTCGGTCCGTAACTAATCAATATTTATTACTTTATTTCTTAGAGAAAAACAAACTAATGGTAAAAGTGAAATTTTGGGCCCCGGCCCCGTAGCAGACGAGACAGTGAGAACAACTCTCCGAGCTCACCCCGTCAGTGGAAAGTTCTGCTTCTGCCGGTAGCGCAGGGCGTCGTTCCGTGCGGCCCGCCTGGCGGGAGCCACCGGCCGGGTGCCGCAAGATGACTCCAGGGAATCGTGGGTCCGGGGTTTCTGGACGCGTCGTCACGGGCTCACGACCCGGGAGCGGTGGGAAGGCAGGATGGAGGCCAGCATCCGGACTCCGCGTTCTCCTCGAAGCGCAGCGTCCGAGGCCCTGAAACTTGGAAGAATTTTACGAGATTCACCAACAGGATCGGACCTTGTCATGGACCGCACGCCCTGCCCAATGCCCAGGCTTATATTCGAGTAGGAAGGTAGCGTAGGCGGACCTCTGCACGTATGGTGGCATTAGAGGGTCGTGTTTATTCGTGTCGCTAACATCGTCTATTTACCACCCCCAAAAGAATAAAAAGTAAAAAAATATATATATAGAAAAGATTTCAAAATATAAGATTATAGATTTAAACTAAGCTACTGGTGAGTAGTTTCATTAAAAATTAATAGACTAAAATTTCTAATTAAAAGTACTGTTTTACTGGAATGTAAGTATACTTCTCATAGGAGACGCATCTTAAATATAAGAAAGCAGAAAGGTTAAAATTACAAAAATAAAAAAGTGAAAACACGCAAACCCTAAACAAAATAAACGGGGAGAGCCACGCCAACACCCAAAGCAGACTCTGAAGCAGGACGCATTTTAGATTTCAATAGGGGTTTTCAAAATGATCACAAGATCAATATAACCCCAAGGACATTATAATGCTGAGTTTTCAGGTACATAATGACGTGGCCTAAGTAATACTACGCTCTCATTGAAATAACATTAAACATAACAGCATTGGCATATGTTCACAATCAAGTCTTAAACAAAACAGGAAATAAAATATGAATCGTGAAATCATAACTATGTAGAGTAATTGAAGTGCTACGTCCTACCTCCCACCTGCGGCTGTCATGTATTGGATTTTCAGTCCTGTGCAGGCACTCACGGAAAGGACTAGTTTTCCACTGTCATTGTCACCGAGCCTGGTCCTTACTGTTCTCATTTTTGATTGAGAGTTGTTTGCGAAGACGAGATCTGCATTATTGACACGTCAAGGGGTGCAGTACTGAAACTAAACAAATATCACAGAGGTCCCTCAAGTCTTCACATGCTGGATGTGAGAACACCATTTATTTACTTTTTCTGATTAAAGAAGACAAAAGTATCATGGTCCACATTTTTAATGTGTACACAGAATATCAAGGCCACGATTGGGCAGCTGCATTTGCCTTACACTAGCTTAATCACACCTAAGCGGCATTCATTCTGAATACAGTTTGGGGGTATTCCAGCCATCTCCCGATTCATTCATCTTTAAAAATATTATACATTTGTCAGTGTTTCTGGGAGCAGATTTAGTCACTGAATTTACTAAATTCTTCTGTTCACCCCTTTCTTTGATGAAGGCTGTCTGGAAAGTATCTGGCCACTCAGTAAGAAAAATAGAGGCCTTTACGGCGTCCCGACACAAAGCAAGGTGAGAGCCAGCCCTCCTGTGTCCTCCCTTGGGCCCAGGGTCATGTATTAACCCGGAGAGGAAACGGCACCATAACCCCAAAGTCCAGATCACTCTCCGCGGAGGCCTTAGCCGTTGTGCATTTTGCCTTCGAAAGTGCAAGAGGGCATCCTGTTTCTTGGATAGTTTGTGATGAAGACTCTCTCATCGAAGAGATGTGTCACCGTAAAGTACCATTTCCTAGCTTTTTATAAAACACCTACAGGGAAAAAGTTGCAGGTACGTCCTGGCATAAGAAATCCCCTCCCAAGCTGATAGAAGAAGGTAACCTTGTCACTTAATAAACACACCCAGAGGAGAAACTCTGCCGTGATGAACACAAACCATGAAGTGGATAAAACTGCTGAACTGAAAGTTCTTGAAATAGGAAGTTCTCCTATTGTTGTCAGTTCATTGTTTCCATATGCAATTTTTCATCTTTCTTAATGGAAGCAAGACAATCAAGTGTCTCACGTTAACATTTATATTCCTCCATTCTCAGGTACGGCCTGTAAGCAGCGATCTGTAACTGTCACTTCAGTTAGCATGCCAGCCAGCCACACGGAATGTGTGCCACACAGAGAAGGCATTACAGAGGAGTGACAGGCGCTCTGCAAAACCCAGCCCAGTTACTGCAGGGTAGGGCACGGGGGTGAAGCCACCGCTGAGGATTAAGTGCAAGAGCCCTGACCTCCTTATGAATATAATAAAGACAACATCTATTAATAGCCCGAAGTCACCTCTCCAAACAGAGTTGAATTAAGTTATGAATCCCAGCCCTGAATTGGATCATAAATATGGGCCAGTTACCACAGATCTCCACACTCAGGTCTTTATATCAGTTGGGTTCATGTAAGAAATTAAAATGCAACTGTTCAACTTATTTTGGGGGCCCCAAGTGTCTTGGTTGTTCCTGCTGTGTTGGTGGACATGGTGGCTGCCCTTCAATTGTTTTGGAATGCACAAGGACAACTTAACTGGTGAAATTTTGAGAGCTGCCTGCTGACACTTGCAAAATGACATTTCCATTCCTAAGAAATTCTGCAGCCAAGCAAAGCAGAGAATAATTTTGTAAAAAAAAAAAATGGAAATATTAATCCATTTAATATGCCACCCTTAAAGTTGTACGGCTCGGAAACTTACAAGAGAGAATTGATGAGAAACAGAACATTACCAAGTAGAAAGTACGTGCCACGTGTACACGTGTAAGCTGTACACACGCATCCATGCACACACACACACGTACACACTGCTCAATGCGTCATGTCCCCCAAAGCCCTCCCCCTTTGTGCAAATCTCTTTTTCTCAGTGGTCAATGGCTTTCAGTAAGAACACCGTGACCGGGCAGGTGTCCTTCTCGCCGGTAGTGGTTCTCACATTTCTTTGTGTCAGGACGTCTCTGCAACCTGAAAGTCACTGTGGACCCCAGAGTGTTTTAGTTGATGTGAGTCATGTCTTTCCATTTTTACCAACTTAGAAGTCAGTATTGAGATATCTTAAAATGTCCTATGCCTTTAGAGTTATCATTAATAACCTATATCATGTAAACATAAGTAACACTGTGTGTGTACGCGCATGTGTGTGAAAACACAACGATAGTTTCCAAAACAGAGAAGTCTGTAAGGGGAGTGGGACCGCTCAGTACTTCTGTGACTCTTGGTGGTTTGGCTTCCGTACAGCTGGACAGAGTCCCCTGACTGCTTGTGCATTCAACCTGCTGTGATAGAACGTGTCACAGAGCCTCAGGAAACCCACCGGCTTCTCAGGAGAGAAGGGAGTGAAGAAGGCAAATACTGTCTCAGTAGGACTATGAAAACAGCCTTGACATAACGGGTCTCCAGGGCTCACAGGGACTCCCATTAGTCTCCAGATCAAATTGATTCCAAAGCTCTAACACCCCGGGCTACAAGGGCGTCTCTGTCCTCACCCTGCGCCGTGACAAGCACGACAACTCTCCCTGAAACATAGCTGTGTAAACCTACCCGTAGAGAAGTTCATGGGCGTCTGAGATGAGCTTTCACGTGGCACACCGCGTGGACTATTTTCAGGGAAAACAGAGAACGAAGAGGACATTTCCCGTGTTCTCTGCACACGTCCCCTGGCTCTGCCCTTTCTCATTCTTGAGTTTCAGTCTTGATTGTTCAGCACTATTTCGTTCTCCTGTGTATTTACCCACCAGGTCTAAGGAAAGGAAAGGTTGTCATTATGAGAAGGTAGTAGGCATTTGATGGTTTCATTGCGGGCAATAAGAAAAATTTATAGTTTGAATGTATTCAGCGAGAACTTTGCATAATGAGACCTGCTCTAAAATAACCCCCAAAGCTGACATATTTGAAAACAAGGCTGCACACTAAACCTGCACTTTACGGATTAAGTGCCTGCTGACTGCTATTGCAAACAGCAGGGGCGGGGCGGGCGGGGTGCAGGCGTGGCGCCCCGTCACCCACCTGGTGTGTCTGCACCCTGCTGCACCATTTCCTCGGACTGAGCAGGGGCAGCCACCTCGGCCTGAGGGGAGTACGCGGACCGGGGGCTCGGGGCCCTTCCGCACCTGAGGCCCCTGACCCGTCTGTCTTCGGGGCTCCGTCCGTTCTCTAAACCTCGCTCCCCCGCTCTTGTTTGCAGGGATCGTGTCTGTCCTTCTGTCGTCAGGTCGCCCGCTCTTGGCTCTGTGGTCGCGGCGGCGCTGTTGGGCACGGCCGGCCGTCACGTTCAGCGGTTTCCTCCGTCCCTTGTCCCCCTGCTCCTTCATCATGTGTTTCTACTGGAGCTTTCTGTTTGGTTCGACTCGGAGTTCTGTGTTCAGGTCAGTTGTCGCTGAGGCCCCTCCTTTCTGCACTTGGTTCAGGACGGCTTGTGACTGTGGCTCTTACCGGTTAGAGCATTTTAAAAATAGCCGCTTTTTGCTCTTTGTCACTCCATTCTCGTGTCCATCACCTTGTCTGTGACTTCTCTTGAATATCTTTTCGTCTGTATGTTGAGATAATGATAATTCTTTTTCTTCGCATACTGAGTAACTTCGGGTTCTACCCGGGGTATTTTAATACCGTGCTATAAATCGTGTTTAAATCCGAGGGAGAATATGGATATTTTCAGCAGGTGGTCAGCTTAGTTAGGCTGAAGGTACTGGGCCCAACCTGCACCCTGGGGGCTGTGGTTCCACGGTCATTTCACTTTTTAGATTCCGCGCCCCTCCTTGGATCTGTCCCATGTGCGTGCCATTCTGTGTCCACTCTGGGCCTTGGGCGCCGTCTTTAATTTCAGGTCTCAAGTCCTTTAGGGTACTGGTAGGGTCAGAGTCACACACGGGGAGCTCGCAGGTCACCCCGGAGGTCCTAAGCGACGTTACGTGGTTGTTTTCCTGGGTTCCTCCTTCTTTCAGTCCCAGTGGACCCCTGTTCGTTCTCGGACCAGAAGACTGGTGCCTCAAGTCACGTTTTGCTGTGCGTCATTGTCACTGTGCCTGCAACCGGAAATGAGTGGCTGAAGGACAGAGAGAGGAAGCAGGTAACGGGGCGTCCCCACCCCGGTGGGGCCGCCGGGTTTTCTGACCCGGGAGGGAAGCTCAGCTTCATCGGAGTCTGTGCCCCGTGGGCTCCCGTTGCTGCTGCTGCGGGAGTGTCTGGGGAGAGAGCCCCAAGAGAACAAGGAAGTGGGGAGCTCTTACCTTTGAAATGGCCGTCGTAATCCTGGTCTTTTGCCTCCATTACCCTGCTGCTATTTACTTGTGAATTCTGAACTGTCTGGTGCCTGATTTCTGTTCAGGTTTTGTAGCTGCATTTATTAAGAGATACAGTTGGTTAATTCCGTTGTTCCTTGACCTTGAGACACTAACATTTTATCCAAATATATTAATAAGCATTGAAGAATGATTATGGTGTTCTTGCCACTGTTTTAAAACTAGTTATAATTATCTCTTACGTGATGTCGTAAAAAATAAATACTCAATGTTGGTTCAAAGTCAGGTCTGCATGCACAGTGTCCAAAACCTCATGGCAAAGCTGGTGTGACAGGTCCGCCACTGTTCTTGCTGAGGGTCACAGGGTACACTCTGTGGGTCAGTTTTCTGTCAGGAGAAAGAGAGATATTCTCTTAGATTTGCACATTTCCACCACCGTCGTCTTACAGAAATCATGTTTGCTTACTCTCCTTGGGAATAGCTCCTTAGCCTTTGTCTGTCGATGGCCTTTCTAACACGAAGAGAAGCTTGAATACTCGCGACTTGTTTGCCCAGCAGGGTGGTACAGTGGGGCAGGATCTTCGCACAGGGAGCACTTTATTGATCAGTGACTCCTATCACATTAGTCGTCTCCAAATTCCCTGTCCCCTTCCTGGGGACACGCGTATGTGGCTCGTGAAGCAGACATTGCAGCCTTCTTCTCAAAAATGCAGGAGCCTTCTGAGCCATGTGAACTTCTCCTATCCTCCATTCTCTCCCACTGTTGTAATTATTCAGTGCCTGTAGCGCTCCTTGCCTTTCCCACACAGAACTGCCTCAGGCCACCTCCATGGGACCCAGGAATGCACGCCCGTTCTCAGGGGCATGCAGCCCTGACCAAGACGCAGCGTGGAAAGCAGGACAGAAATTAGAGTTCAGCAAGTATCCCACCGCCCTACCTGCACCCCGGTTTCCGGCAACATCTGCGCGACCACTTGTGTCACTTTCTTTTCCATCTTGAATGCTGGCATTTCACAAAGTTTCTTCCTTGGACATTTAACTTACTATAAACACCATTTCTAGGCAATTGCTAATACTCCCAGGTCTTTAGTTATCACCTACATGTGAGTGTCTTATATTGTTTCAGTCCTGACTTTCATCACTAGCCCAGTCTTACTTCCTCTGCACGAACTTCCCTGCTTTTCCTAAATTTCCCTCCAAAGAAACATGCTCCGAAAAGAAATGGACAGTTTATTGCTACTTCTGATTAAAAAACAAGTAATATTCTGGGTTTTTAAAATTATTTTGTTTTGTTTTGTTTTGTATCGCTAAAGCCACCATCCACCAATATGTGGAAACAATGATTTTCCTCTCTCAATTTTTAAAACCATTTTATCGATGCATAATTGACATTAAAAATGTGTATGTACTTAATGTATACAACCTCATGAGTTTGGAAACCATCACCAAAGTCTGTGCCATCAATAGATCTATCATCTCCAAATGTTTCCTCTTGACGCTTTATTTATTATTATTTTTTGTTGTAAGCACATTTAACATTAGATCTACATTCTTAGCAAAACTTTTAGCTCACAATACAGTATCATTAACTGCAGACATTATGCTGCATAGATCTCTAGCACTTGGATAAATGAAACAAGGGAGTTTCAGTCATACAAGCTGAATTTCTCTCTTTTTAATTGCAAACAATGTATCTGGAAGTGACAGAAAGAATCATTAGGGTTAGAATAAATTCTTGTTTCTTAAGAAAAATCTTATCCACGGCCTGGGTTCGATTCCCAGCCAGGGAACTACCCACATAAAAAAGAAAAATCTTATCCATCACATCCATGTCTTAACTTCTTAAAATCCCAACTACATCGACCAGTTCAATCCGAAGAAGAAAGTAAAATCATAATTAAAAAGAGTTTGCAGGGGGTTCCCTGGTGGTGTAGAGGCTAGGCTTCGGGGCTCTCAACGCTGCAGCCTGGGTTCGATTCCCAGCCAGGGAACTACACCCCTCCTCGCTCCCCATAAAAGAAGAGTTTGCAAAGTATGCTACAACTTTCTTAATATAAAATCTTTGTGACCTTCAGATGTCTGGGCCATCTTTTCATTTTATTTATTAATTTTTTTAACCACTACATTTTAATTTAGAGGGTATATGCTTTGCTTAATAACTTCTTATTGCCCATTTCTGTGTGGCATAAATATAAAGCATTTTACCACTCAGCAAGAGATACCAGTATTTTAGTGCTTACAGTAACAGGTATGCAGGGATAAAATGAAACCATTTCATGCTAAAGCAGAATCTCTTAAGAGCTTGACTCAAATATCACAATTACTGCAAATCAGGTCCCAGGGAACCTGCAGGAGTCCTGCACAGGTCTCTTCTGACTTCCGTTCTGTATTTATTTTCCTTTTAAATATTCACCCAAGCTTCTTTCTACCTGAATCTAGGGGAAGTATTTAAGAATACTGTTTATGCATTTCTGTTCTGCTAGATCAGTGCTTTCATGCACTCAGTTTGTGGTGTTCAGAACGTTTGTGGGTTTGATGCAAGGAGCATTGTCCCCTCTTATCACTGATGCTCAGAGATGCCTGAAAGCACATCATCTCACTGGAACGAGCGCACAGAAGACCAAAGTCACGTCATCTTTCCCTGCGCGTGGTGCTCTCTCTACTTTATCGATTTCTGTGTATTGTTATCATATTTATTATAGCAGGATTAAAATTACATTAACATTAGAATTAAACGATTGGGCATCTGGTCAAAACTAATGTTTCACTTCTGTTAATGTTGTAAATAACCTACTCTTTAAAAAATGAAAGAAAAACGTCAATTCTTCTAATGGTAATTTAGAAAATGTATTTTATGCAAAATCAGTTTTGGTAAACCCAAATTGTGAAGTGCTTCAAAAAGGTGTCAGATAAAACCCCTGAAAGCCACTACCATCACTGAAGGTACTTGTGGGGAAGTGACAGACGATCGGTCTTTAAAATGCAAATCAGACACAAGTAAAAGAACACTGTATTTAACATATGAAACCGATTCTGAAGTCTCCATAGCAACTGCCAAAATGTTAAGCATAAATTATGTGATTAAAGTTATCAAAGATAGCTTTTTTCAGCCTAAGCAATTTCGAACCTGATGATGAGACTTTTTTTGTTGATGTTGTTGTCTTTTTGGGGGGGGGTATTTTTTTAAAGAATGTGATAGGCAAATCTGATTAATAATTTTGGAACTGAAATGTATTGCTTTAATGTCAGGGGAACCGAGGCCTAATCTCTGTATTACAAAGGATGTGCTCCTATTAGTCTGACAGCTGTAGCACGTGACGACCCTACACTAAAGAAAAGCAGGGAAAAGAAGCCTTTATTATACCCTACCATCCAAGCAATGAAAACCGTGGTTCAATTTTATTCTTTACATACTTTGTGTGAGCAGAGTGTGTGTGTGTGTGTGTGTGTGTGTGTGTGTGTGCATGCCTGTGTGTGTCTGTTAAATACATTTCCTTGAAGAATTACATATTAATGCTTTTGTTCTACTGGCAAAAGAGACTATATTTTTAATAATAAAACCATAGATTTCTCATGAATTTCTGCAGCATTGCTTTGTGTTTTTGCACAAAATCTTTGGATTAATCTATTACATGTCCACTCTGCTATTGTGAAGATTTAATGCCCAATTCCATGTGAGTCCCCTCAGCTACATATGAAGTCACCATAACTCTGTGAGGTGTCCTTCTTGTATTTCTGTCTTTTTGGGTAAATTTCATTGAGCTCTGTGAGATGAAGATGGACCTGAGAAGCTAATTCGGGCCGTCTATAAAAATCTGTCAATGTGAATGAAATTAGACATCAAAGGATATTAAATTCCGGTCCAGAAATCGCTGTGTAGAAATGAGTCAGACAAATTGGACAGAGAAGGCTTTCTTTCGTGGAATTTCTTTCGTGGAACATGCCTATTTCACATGTGTCAATAGTATGATTGAAGGAGAAACACAAAACGCCAAACAGCCACAGAGAACAATTTGGCACCAAGACAGAATAAAATATTGGTGCGGTGACTTGGAAAAATGAACGAAAGCAAAGCTTGACTACTTCCAGCCGATGAAGAATTTCCTCTCCTCCCCTGGCTTTGCAGGAAGGTTCTGCAGGAAGATTAAGAACCCCGAGCGTGACCGATGAGCCGTCTGTTTTCCTCTACCTGGTGTACGTGGCACAACCGTACTAAATTGCCACATGGACGTTTACGTTTTTCAGTAAACTAGCTTAATCAGCCTTCGGAATTTTAGGCAAGAGGGTTTATTTATTTATTTTTTATCTCCAGGAAGAAGTTCCTCTTCTGAATCCTAGTCTCGGAATTTCGCTCTGCCAGGACCGCTTTTCGTGGTGTTGGTGTCCCTCCCCGTCCCCTCGCCGTGACCCCTGTCTCCCGCTGGAGCACCGCTCTGCGTTGGGTACTGGACACCTTGTTTCTGATGGTCTCCGTCGCGTGGCCCTGCGTTGTCCTTTCTGTTTGGAGGGTGCCTTGAGTCCGTGAGTGCAAACGTCACTTTTATAGCATGTCCGACGATTTAACTGCCTTTCAGTCTTTAACCTTGCAGTCACTTCTTTCCTTCCCTCTCTGGCCGTGGACCTTCGATGACTTGGTTTTCGCTCCCGCCGGGGTGCGGGGCGCAGATGGCAGGCTGGAGCTGGTGTGTCCTGACTTCCCACCGCTGCTGTTTGCGTGCCCTCCGCCTGCCCTCCGCCTGCCCTCCTCCTGCCCTCCTCCTGCCCTCCGCCTGCCCTCCGCCTGCCCTCCTCCTGCCCTCCTCCTGCATTCAGCCTTCTCGTATCTTTGAACGAAGAACGAGTCTCCTGTATGTAGCTTGTACTTGGATCCTGTTTACCTGTTTGCTTCTGTGTACAGTCCGATAGGTACTGTGTTTCTATTGGGTTAATTCGTTCGCGTTAAATTGTTATTAATTACGTGGAGAGTGGGATCCGTTTACCCTTTTACTTCCTTTTTATGTCTCAGGACTCTTTTACCCCACTCGTCTTCATTTAGTACTTCATTTACATGAAGTGGATGTTTTCTCATGTGACATTTAAATGTATTTAATGATTTTTATGTTACTCCATACGGTTATTTCCTTAGGGGTTCCATGAGGCTATAACGTACACACTTCAACTCATCAGAATCTGCTTCAGGCTCATACCAGCTTGCTTCCAGGGAGGGAGAGCCGGCTGCCCTCGTGGGGCTGTGTCCCCACGTTGTCCTCTTCCGGCGTCACTGTTGCACACAGTACCACCACGCACGTTACGAGTGCCAGCGTGCCTCGCTGTAGTGCGTACTCCATGTGACCGTGTGTGCCTTCCAAAGAAGCCGGGGACAGCAGAGAGAAGCGTGCGTCACAGCTTTCGTGACGTTGACATCGTGTTTGGCCTCTGTCCCTTGCTTCTGCGGACGTGAGTCACCACGCGGAGTCGACGGCCTTGCCCACCGGCCGTCTGCACTGTCGCCGGGCACACAGACGTGCTCCCTGCGGAACGTCACAGGCGGGGAAACGAGGTCACACGCGTTTTTAAATCATTGTTTTAAAACGGCGCCGAGAACCCAGAGACGAAACGCTCAGTTACGCGTCATGCACTTGGCCACCGGCTGTGGCTTCAGACCGCTGTCAGGAGTCACTTGTTCGGTCCCGAAGGGTCCGTCTAGTCCACCTGGTAACGGGTCTGGGCCGCCCACCGCCTGCTCGCGGGTTTCGCCTGTCCGGAGGCATCTTCACTGCGACGTCACGTCCGGAGGATGGTAGCGTCGCTGGCTCTGCGAGTCTCCACGGGCAGTTCCTGTCCTTCGGGCACGTGGGGTCGCACCCCCGGGCCTTGTGATGTGCGTAGCAACTGGGCCTGCTGCCCCGGGCACGCTACGCCCCGTGAGTTTGGGAGGGAGAGGCTGAGTGACTTCCGTGGCAGCTGCGCCTTCTCTGCCCCCGCCCCGCACCCCCACGCGTGAACCTTCTGACGCTGGTTTGCCCGGGCCCTGCGACCTTAGCGGTTTGGGCAGCTCCCCTGTCACGGCCTCTGTCCCCAACTCGTCCAGCTCTTAAGTTTCATTAATGGCCGGGTGATTGCGTTATTGTTCTCAGCGATGTGCTGTGCCATGCTCCTTGGGCTCACCCCGTTACAAACAGACCCCTTTGCGGGCGGAGTGTCCCATCAGCGTCTGAGGTCTGTTGTGACCATCGGGCTATTAGCCGTCTCTTTCCGACTACTTCATGGGGAACCCGTGGCCCCCGTTTAGCGTGCGCTTCTGATCACCTACCGGTTTCCCCCTGTCGCCTTTCCCTGTGGCCTCCCTGGGTTTTGAGACGGTCCTTAGGCTTGAACTTCTCCACGTTCTGTTACAAATGAATTCCATTCCTCTGGGAAGAGCTCCAGAGCTCTCTCTTTTGTGGCCCGTTTCTCGTTCCTAAAAATAGAAGCCCAGGGTCTGGAGCCGAGAAGGGGACAGGGGGACGCTCCCGTGAGAGGCCTCGGCTTTCCAAACGGCGACAGGCTAACGCGGGGTCGGCCGGGGCCGCAGGTGCTCTTGACTCGCCTCCCGAGGATCTGGGAAGTGAATGCCAAGTCCCCGGTCGGCTCAGTGCAGGGGACCTCAGACAGAGTCACAGACGGAGGCTTAAGCAAAAGGACTCTCCCTGCACGCCTCTCCCGGTGTGACCTGGACAGGCAGCAGGTTTGGGGTGCAGTCAGGGGCTCGGTGACTTGACCGTGTGGCACGGATGCTTTGGTGAGTCCGGAGACGGAGGGCCACCTCCCTTAGAGGTGACTGTGCCCAGGGGGTGTTGGCAGCTGCAGTCACTGCTCAGCTGGCCCTTTGTTAGCGATGATGCTAGTTCACGTGCAAACGGGGCGGGTGTTGGGCCCCGACGCGCGTCAGCGCCGCTGCCAGCCGGGCTCTTGGGGATGTAACGGGGAAGGAAGGGCCCAGCTCCATGACCCATTGGCTCGTTCCCCAGCAGCAGTGCTCCCAGGCACCTCAACCCCAGAGGTGACTTCAGAAGGGTTTTTCTTTCAAAACCAAAGAATTCATGAGGAGAGGGGGAGGGGAGGGAGTGAGAGGCGAACACTGTCTGCTCTTTACTGCCCGCAGCCGCTGGCCGCGTGGTGCAGGCTGGCACCACACCTGTCGGGCGGTGCTGCCAGTCCGATGCCAGAGCCCTGCGTTCGCTCACCCGTGTGCCGGCGCGGCGCTGCGACAGGAAACCGTGACCCGTTCACGCACCGAGCTTGAAGATGTTACGTGGGATTAGAGACGTCCTGCAGGCGTCCAGGACATTGGTTGCTGGCAGAGGATCATGTCGCTCTTTCGTGAGTGCCACCCTGCCTCCCGTGGTCCCCGAGGTGACCTGTGAGCCTGCCGCTTGGTTTGGGCTGAGGTGCAGGGCCTGGCTGGGGTCATGGTCCTGGACTGTGCCCTGGAAGGCTACACGTCCCTCCCCTGCAGTCACTTGCGTCATGGCTGTCCTGTCAGCCCAAGCGCCGATCTATATACATGTATTCTGCTTTTTAATACTCTGATAACTAAACATGTTAGTGCGCTGCTTAGTAACCAGAAATGGCAACTTTTAGACTTTTTTTCTTATATAAAAGAAATTTTGCTTCTCATACCTGTTAGCTTATACTCTGCTGGCCTAGCAGTCTTAGCTCCAAAGGGAGGGACGTTTCCCCCGGGAGACACAGCCACGATGCCACCGAGCTGGAGGCCACTCTGGGCTCCCCATGCCTCTGACTCAGGAGGCCGAGAAGGGACTCTCGTGCTGGCTGGGAGGATGGTCTGGGTCGGTGAGGGGAAGTTGGGTTCGTACTCCACATGAAGGTGAGGAAGAGCGTGCCAGGAACACAGGGGGTCTCCCAGGGTGCCCCTTAGTGTTAGCGTGCTCTGGGAAACTCCAAGAACCCCGTTCAAGCAGACTGCTCATGGTCCAGACCCTTTAAGAGTTAAGTTGGGGGTCACCCACCCAGGCAAAGAACCAGGACCAGCTGAACTTTCTAGTGGGAGATGGTAGTTATACATACCAGCTGTGGCCTTATGACCAGTTACAGAAATTAGGGCTATAACTGTTATTAATATTTCCTTTTCATTCTTATATATATACATGTATACATATATTAAAAATACCTTTGTTTTCTTTCCTGTTTTATCTTCTTATGTAGCATAAGATTATTGACTTTATGTCATAATACCATGTTATTTGTGTGTCGTTAACTTTACGTCCTAGTATTTACGTTACAGGCCTCAAGGAGAAGACTGAATGTCCATCAGACCCTGCATCCTGTCCTGGGGAAATAAAGGGTCATTGTGTTTCCGGTTGTATGCTGTGTAGTTGTGTTCTGTTAGCAGAAATGTGATTCTGTTATTGCCTTTATTTATGGTCGAAGGAGACAGTATGAGTGTCGAGTTGATAAGAGATGTGCTTGTGATGGTTAGTTTCATTTGGCAGTTTGGACAGTGCTCTTGGATGTGATTGACGTTTAAATGGATGCATTTTGAGGGAAGCAGATTGCCCTCCAAAATGTGGGTGGGCCTCACCCGATCAGTTGAAGGTCTGAACAGGACAGAAGGACCAGCCTCCTTGAAGAGGAGAGGGCTCTCGAGCAGACGGTCTTCAGGCATGAGCTTCACCATCAGGCCTCTAAACAATGCTTGTGCTCTGAGAGGTTCATGTGTAAAATTAGAAAAGGCAAGTGCATTGCTGAGAGTGAAGAGGAAATGTTAATCGTAGCATACAGTTGTAAAAATTAGAACCTACGCTCAGTTAATGAAGCTATGGCTTAAATAACGCAGGCTCCCTTTCTACCTGAGTTGTCTGTCTGGTGCCTTTGCCAGTATTTTGACATGATCTAAATATTAAGACAGGGTCTTTAAAAATTGCATTTGTTATACATCAAGATAAAAAATTTAGAAATGAGGACTGTTTTTTCCTGTTCAGCTGTCTAAAGAGAACTGAGTAATAAAGAATAATAATGTTTTCATATTTTTAATTAAAGTTTTTGTAGAAGTCGTTACTGGATTGTGTTGGAGAGCAAGTCAATCTAGATTTATTAAGTCCATGGCTCTTCATAGATTCCGGATGGAATTTGCTACTTCAGTCTCTAATCCCTTATTAACAGGGTCCTTTACATACTGTAAACATGTGCCGTCAGGGACAGGATCTCGTTACACTTCCCTGGGTCTCACTGCAGCGGGCAAGTATCGGGGATGTGCTTGATGCTAATTACATATCAGACGTTTCTCACATCCATAGTTTATCAAGATTACTTCATGGCTTTCGGAAAGCAAGGGAAGTAAGTCTGTGGCTTTCAAAACACTCGACTTTTCACGAGATGATGGTGCTAGGAGGAAATCTTGAGCAAGACAGTAAACTGTAAAAGCAAATAGGGTTTCGGGAGACTAGACTACTAAATGGGGCTACATTTCTTTTGTACCCCAATGCCAGGTGCATAGCACATTAGAGATGCAAGCCGCCTTGAGCGCAGAGCTAATAGGACAAAAGCAATTTGCTTTATCTGACTAATGGAGGCATAAATAATTATAATGATCAGTCTTATAGAAAATAAATGCTCAGTGAAGGTAGGGTGTAACAGGAGTGCGGGGTTAATTTATTTAACATTCCTAAACCCTTACTGATTTTTAAATTGCCATTCTTGAATGTCCAAAGTTCAAGAACTCGGGAATACTTGGCATAGTGCTCGGTATCTATGTTCTGTGATTCTCAAGCTCCATCCTGTTAAGTGAAGTGGACTTGGGTGTGGGGGGTGGGCTTGAGCGGTTGGGATGCTGCGGGAGGAAGGTCGTTTAATCCCTGTAGGCAAAGGCCTGTAAGGCGATAGGGGGCTTGCCAGCAACGCCCCACAATTACAGCGTGGGGTAACGGGACCCTGGGAGGCGGACGTTGGAACCCTCCAGAAGAGACCGCCTCCCATCAGAAAGCAGAGTTCGGGGGATTTGTTTTGGCGGTGCCGGGAGTCGAACCCAGGCCGCAGCGTTGAGAGCGCCGAAGCCTAGTCGCTGCACCACCAGGGAGCCCCCGGGAAGCAGCAGTCTTTGCAGCATGTCACGTCGGTTTAGGTGCCCATCCTGCCTCTCAGAGGTGACACTTGAACCACTGCACCCGGCCACGTGCTTCCTGTGGACTCAGTCAGTGAGAAGCCGACCAGGTGGCAGACGAGGATCTGAGAAGCGCCAGGAAGGGGAGAGGAGGGGAACCTCGGGGTGCGGGACGAGGACACGTCTCTGTCTTCCTGTACTTCCCTTGGCCTGAATGACGCCACGTGAAATCATAACGTGGAAGCAAGAACCATCTCCTGGCAGGAGAGTGACCTGGACAGGTTTTACGCGCCCCCCCCCCCGAAGGAAAAAAGAAAAGGAATAATGTATTTTAGAACTTACCTCAAATCGTGTGAAAATATATTTAAAATGCCTACTTTTCTGGACAAAGACATGTATTGTGTTTTAGATACTTAGTTATAGTTCTAACGTTTTGTTTCCTTTGAACATATTTTTCCTTCGTGCAGTCACAGAGTTGATGCCACTTCACGCAGCCGCCTCCCCAGGAAATACTCAGGAAAGGGGTCCACAGTGTGTCACGGGCTGTTCCAGGACGGCCTGTGATGCTTTCCATTAAAAAATATGTTCTCAATAAGTCTAACAATAAAAATGAATTAAAAAATATATATATTCTCTCGTTCCCCCAGGATTCTAGAAGTGCCAAGAAGTAAAGCTTGAGTTTATGGGTGAAAAACAAATACAGGCCATTACGTTGTTTTATGTAGTTCGTTTTTGTGAAGTAACAAGCCCGGCCCGCCAGGTGCGGAGCCGGCGTGCTGCAGCCCTGACAGTTCTCACCGGAGTTCCTACTCGGGAATAATCTGTGCCCAGAGCGCCCATCAGGACCAGGATGTCTGAGAGACACGTGCCTTCTTGTTGGCATGGGGACAGAGGAGCAGGGGGGGACTTGGAACAAAGCCCAGTGGGGAGTAAGGACTTTGAACCGGGTGCCACCGTCGTCATTATGCATTTCGGTGGTGCTTGGGCTTTGCTTGAACTGTTCTAGATGAGACCTAGGCAAAAAAGCAGATCAGGCTACAGGCTTTCAGTGGCCACATGATGGGTTTTGAATCCTCGGCGGGTCTGTCAGCGTCAGCTAAGCAAACTCAGGAGCTGGTTCGATCCGGCTCTCACTGCGCGCACGGCAAGTGGCCGCCTTTTGTCCGACCGTGTCTCTCGTCCGGCGTCCATCCCAACCCTCCCTCGTGTGCTGCTGCAAGCCAGGGAGGGGCAGAGACAGCGCGCTGTCCCCACGCTCTGGGGTTGCACCATCATCAGGTGGCATCTGCTGCAGGGGAGCGGACATCCTCTGTCACAGTCCCTGTGACGCACCGGGCTAACAAAATGGAGCCCGCAAAGCACATGCTTACCTCAACAGATGTGCAAAACGAGTTGGACAGAATTCGGCACTCGTTTAGGCTGAAAATCTTCAAAAGCTATAAAACCCCTAGATGAAAACCTAAAGGGTGAGCTCCTTGACACTGGTCTGGGTGATGACTTTTTGGATTCGACACCAAAAACAAAGGCACCAAAGCAAGTGGGACTACGTCAGACGACCAAGCTGCACAGCACGGAATGGAAAGGCAGCGACGGGGTGGGAGGCGGCATCCGCCTATCGTGTGTCTGATAAAGGGGTGATGTCCAGAGTACATGAACAGTTTATACAAGCCAATAGAAAAAAATGAAAGAAAACCAATCTGATTTAAGAATGGGGAGAGACATTGAATAGACATCTCTCCAAAGGACAGGCAAAGGGCAAGGGGCACAGTCTCACTAATCACCAGGGAAACGCAAATCCAAACCGCCATGAGCTACCACCTCACTCCTGCTAGAATGCTGTCATCAGCACGACAAGAGATGATGCATGTTGGTGAGGGTGTGCAGAAAGGGGGGTGCTGTGCACTGCTGCTGGAACGGTCAGGGTACAGCCGCTGTGGAAAATAGTGTGGAGGTTCCTCAAAAATATTTAAAATAGAACCACCTTATGACCCAGCAACTCCATTTGTGGGTATTTATTCTAAGAAAATAAAGTCACTATCTCGAAAAGATATTTGCACTTTCATGTTCATTTCATTATTATTAACAATAGGCAAACACGGAAACCACCTTCGTCTCCATCGATGGATGAATGAACAAAACACGATTACATTCTCGTGTACATATACGGGTATGTGTTATTCAGCCATAGTAAGAAGCCTGTCCTCTTATGACAACATCCGTGGGAAAATGCATACAACTCAAGTTCTCACATGTCCCCCAAGGGCCCTAACTGCAACCAAAGCTAAGGACCCCAGCCTCAGGTCTGCTCTGTTCACCTTTCTCTGCTCGGATTATTGGTGAAGCCATCTCTCTTCAGGGTGTGTGCAAGTATGGAAAACTCTGAGCATCTGAGGGAAGGTCTTTGCATCACCCACTCAACAGTTAGTGCTCCTTTCTCATGATATTTTTAGTTCAAACCTTTTTCCCTTTTTCTGTTTTTATAGTTATTTTATCAGCAGCTGTTAACAGATGCCATTTCCAACAATAAGTTAGAACTTTCCAAAAAGCGAGTCAGCTTTTCCTCATCTATAAGCACGTGAGGACCATCACCTTTTCAAAGTTTGAGAAATAAGTTTCTGTTCAATTATACTTGAAAAATGTGATGCATGCGGATAATTTAGATCAAGGTAATAATTCATATGTTAAACGTCCCCATACAGTGAGTCCCTGGAACTTGGCGGCCCTGTGGCAACGTGTCTAATAGCAAGTCAGCTGCTCAGGAAAGCGTACTGCGGAGATGGTAGTGCGGTGCACCTGAGCTGAGTGTTAATCAGTCCTCTTACGCAATTAGCAGTTACGGACCACGAGCATTAGGCAGACTTAGGAGCTGCCAGAGGTAAAATTGTTGAGCAAATACCCTCTCACCGCCCCGTTCCCTGGGCAGCTGCAAGTCGTCCGGGGTGAACTGCCTGACTGCTCGTCAGCCTGCGACGTGCACGTGGGACCTCTGGGACAGACACCCAAACCGAGATGCCCGCAGCGCAGTGGCAAGCATCTGCGATTTCTAGTGCAAAACAGCCCAGGTGAAAAATAAAATCAAGAAATAGTAACGTCAATTTTTAACAAATCCGTGCCCTCCCTCAGCTTGTGGTCCAGCTGAGTGAGTGCCAGCAGCAAGCAGGAAGTCGCAAGAGTCCACGGGAGTCAGGTGACGACACAGTTATTTCAGAGAAGAGAGGAGTCACGGGTGCTTAGGCAAAGAGACAGGACACAGAGGCCAAGGAGAAAGAAGTTCCAGACGGAAGTTCCGCGTGTGGAGCTCCCTGCCCCGCAAGGCCCCCGGGATTTCTTCTGTCACCACCCTGGGACTGTGGCTTCATTGTGAGAGGCTGCTTTAAAAAGATATGCCTACACAACACTCCTTCCTCGCTGGGGTTTTTATTACCCTTGGCTTCGTGTTGTTTCCAAAGTATCATGAGAATATACCGATGCAATAGTAGCTGAGGTCCCCAAAAAGGCTTTGGGTGGCTAATGTTTATACGGAGTGTAAGGCATGTTTATTGCTCCGGGGCAGGATGAGGGGGAAGAGGAACTTCTGTTTCTTCAATCCTCAGATGCCTCCTTGACTTAGGAAAATGCCCTGTACTGCATGAAAGATACTGAGTTGTGAGCAAGGTTTGAAAAATGTTGTAATTCAGTAGCCATCTGCACCCATCAGAGATTCGTTAGGAAACGAAAATGTACGAGGTCAGACAATTTCACGACTCCTCCGAGAAAAAGCGCTGCACCCCTCCTTGCTGAATGTCACTACGGTCACCTTCAAAGTCCTCCCCTCGAGAAGCAATGCATTGATGCCAGCGCCTAGTCCGCCCTTCAAAGCAATTGGGGAACTCTTTCTGGAATGGCCATCAGAGCTGTCATCGTCCCCAAAAATCTGACAATTAAGTTCGAGAACTTGCCACCGTGTGCTTATGTTGGCAGCACCGTGTAAACAACTCAGCAAGTTGTCACAACTTGGGGTGGCAAGTTCAAGACCTTCCCCTTGTCTGATGGGTGATGCTTTATCCAAAAAGACTGTCATATCCTGTTGTCTTTCAGATCACTTGTGCATCGACACCAGATGCCAAGACCATGTCAGTAAGGGTTCCAATGCTCTAGGCGACACCATGTGCCACTCTGGGCCCACGGCGTGGCTGGTGTTAGCCACACCGCAGATCTGCTAACGGGTCGTGATGGCCCAGCATTGCCGTCAACGCGGCCAGCACGGATACACCGCTTGTACCCCAAATATACTTTCAGTGTCAGTGGTTCGCTCTGCTCATGCCGGTCACCCCTTATGTGTCATTAAGACCTGCAACAGGCGGAATGCGGCACCATTCACTCTCCTCCCTGCAACACCTCAGCAGGTGAGGCCCCCGGGTAAGTACAGGGGCGCCCCCTTCAGCTAGGTGAGCAGGTCCAGGTGCCCGTCAGCAACGCTCTCCTGAAGCCTGGGCAGCTGCGATCCAGGGTGCCCGGGGCTGCAGGGCGGCCCGCTGCTTTCCTCGTGTGCACACCGGGACGGGCCAGCAGCTTGGGGAGCGTTGAAGACCGCGCTTGGCGCAAAATACGCGCAGTCACACCGACTTCTGTGGCGCTGGCCTCTCGTGAAACTGTAAGGCCCCGGGCGGGGCACTGCCACAGCCTGTCCCCGCTCCTTCGGCCCAGCAGGGAGCCTGGGCATTACGTGCCCGGTGAGCGCTGGCCAAAGGGCGCTGGCGGCGCCGGACAGCTGGCGGAGGCCGACACCTTCCCGGACGACAAACTTGGTTCTAAACGACGTTGGGGTACACACAGGCCGTGTGCGTGAACCCGGCCTCCGCAAGCGTAAGGACTTGTCGTCATCCACAGAGTCGTCTCGGAAACCCCAACACTCAGTACACGTGGTGTTACGACATCACCGACAAGTGTGTGTGATTGGGGGAGTGACGTCAGAGGAGGAGGAGCCTCGCTGTCTCCAGGGCAGCGGGGGCGGGGTCTGCCCTGGCGGCGACAGCTGTGGCCTGGGCAAGCCCAGGGCTCTGGGGGAGCAGCCGCAGGCCCCGCCTTGATGTTGCTGCGGCCGCACGCATCAGGCGACAGATGCCACAGAAACGGCGCCGGCCGGACAGCCGATCTCCGAGCTGCGCGGCCGGCAGGCTCCCCGGGAGGCCTTTCCCCCGAGGCTGCCGTCCCCTCACCGACAGGGGGCTGACATACCCCAGAAAGTGGAGTTCACATACAACGTTCTAGTCGTTTCGTGTGCGCAGCATGGTGACGGGACACCTCCGCCTCACAAAGCGTCGCCGTCACAAACGCAGTAACCTGCTGTCGCCGTGCAGGGTTGTTAGGACGGCTTTCCATCTTAGCGACTTACTTTGTAGCTGGACATCCGCATCTCCTAGCCCCCCATCCTTTCTGCCCGCCCCGCACCCACCGCCCCTCCCCTGGCCGCCATCACCTCGTTCTCTCCCTGAGTCTGGACGGTTTTCCTGTAATTTCGTTGGCTCATTTGTTTTGTGTTTTTAGATTCCACAGCAAAGTGAATCATCCGGTATTTGTCTTTGTCTGAGTTCTCTCACTTAGCAAAATATCCCCTAGGCCTGTCCGTGTTGTCCCAACGGCTGTACGTTGCCCGTTTTCTGGCTGAGTACCGTCCGTCGTGTGTGGGCACCGCAGGCCTCCTTGACGCCCTCGCCTGTGGGCGCGCCCGCCGCGCTCCCGCACCGTGGCTGTTGGAACCGCACTGCGGCGGGCACGGGGCTGCACAGACTCTCCAAATTAATGGTTGGTATTCCTTCGGAGAAATACCAAGAAGGAGTGCTGGGCCATATGGTAATTCTATTTTTGATTTTTTGAGGAACCTCCAAACTGTCTTGCATGGTGGTTGCACCAAATGACAGCCCCACCAGCAGTGCACAGGGGTTCCCTTTGCTCCGTGTTTCCTTGCCAACACTTGCTATTCGTTGTCTTTGTCACAGTGCCCATCCTGACAGGTACACGGTGACATCTCACCGTGGTTGGGATTTGCATTTTCCTGATGGTTCGATGCTGAACACCTCTTCCTATGTCTTGATCATGCGTGTTTCTTCTTTGGATAAATGTCTATTCGTGTCCTCTGTCTATATTTTAATTGCTTTCTTTTTTGTGGGCGGTTGTTGAGTTGTAGGAGTTCTTTATCTTTTTTAGATATTAACCTTTTATCAGATATATCATTTGCCAATGTTTATCTTATTCAGTAGTTTGCCGTTTCATTTTTTTATGGTTTCTTTCACTGTGCAAAAGCTCTTTAGTTGGATGTAGCCCCATTCATTCATATTTGCCTTCACCGGCTACGTCTCCTATTGAACTTTAAAGTGTGCCCTTGGGGTCAGGATGGCGTTCTCACCCTACTCCCCGGCACTCGGGCTGGAGGACGCGGGCCACCTCTTACCCTCAGTTGTCCCAGAAACCTTTATCTTTGACGTTGGTGCCTTCTTGCTCCTTTACTCCTTTTCTGAGTCGGGTTTGGTGAGGCACCTGAGCATATCTCTGCTCTTTGAAGCTATGACGTGGCCGACTGCTTGTGGCTGGTGCCGTGAGGCTGGTGTTCGATGTCCTGCTGTCCTCGTACTGGTCACTGCTGTGAGCCACATGCCGACAATGCCTGGTTCATGTTCGTCCCATGGAGGGATGGCTTAGTTTCTGATTCGCTCAGAAAGCGCCATGTACGTACACCTAACGTAGCAGGAGAGTATTCTACATGCTATGAGGAAGTACCTCCGACGTGAATTTATTTGTAAACGTCAGTGCGTTTGCATTGAGCACGAAAGGAGGACACTGTCCTGCACTTCCGAGGAGGCGCAGTTACCCAAGAGGATCAAGTGAGACTGGCCCGTCTTTAATCACTTAGCCAGCACGTTGGAGCAGCAGGCACCCTCTCCGCTGAACGGACGGCCAGAGACGGGCGGCTGTCGGTTCGGCTGCCCCGGAAATACATTTAGTTATCCGAAACAATTCATATAGGCATTTTGAAATAAGCAACGAGGCACCTACATTTTTCTTAAGATGCAAAGTCATGCATGTTATGTGTCAGGACTGCTCAGTTTCAGTGCACCTGTTTTGCAAGAAATGCTTTCAAATGCTGAAGATTGGTTTAGTGATTAAATATTTTAAGGGAATTGCAGAATTCCATGAAATTAAGGTGTTTATAGAGACAAAATAACAGGGAAAATGTTGTTTTGAGCTGGGTTTCTGGGATTCGTTCAGCTGGTAATAGGTGATCAGGTTACTGCCGATGGAAGGTTTGGCCGTGTCACTTGGATTAACGTGGCGCACTGTGGCTTTTTCGTCGTGTCCAGGAGGCACTGCTGGCACTGCCAGTACACTTCGCAGAGTGTGACAAAGTGCATGATTGATGAGTTCCCAGACGGTTAGCAGACGGTTTGACAGGCAGATGCCTCCAGGTCTGAATTCGGCAGCAAGGAGAGGCTTAAGGTCTTAAAGGATGAGTCTTCTAGTAAATTAACAGGGAAATGAGGGAAGACGTGTCCATGTGCAGCCTCATGCTCAGGCAAGGTGCTTTAAGCTACAGGTACCAGCCAAAGGGACATTTAAACATGAGCCACGAAGGTGCTTACACCCCGCGTGGTGACACTCCCTTCGAGAGCATTGTACTGGGAAGTAAAGGAGAGGGGGATGGTGGGCCCACGGGCCGCTTAGCGCAGACCCCCACGTCGTCCAGCCCTGACTGCTGACTGGCCTCAGGGCCCAGGGTCAGCCGTGCTGCGAAGCACATGGGGTCGAACTTTCTGGGCACACTCCCCCGGCACGGAGGCTGTGCCCTGGAGGCGCCACGGCTGAGCCCCAGCATCTCTAGCAGGTATCCGGACACCTCGATGTGTCACGGTGGTCATCATCAGCTGGACATACACAGGGCTGGGCCCAGAGGGGCAGAGTTCTGCTGCCTGAAGGGACACAGTCGTCCTCGCCCATGCCCTGCTGTGAAGGGTTTCACCCGCGTGGAGTGGCGTTTCTGACTTCTCTGACGACCGTGACTTTGCACTATTGCCTAAAGAGAGTTTTCGCTGATTTCCCCAGAAGCTGTCTGGGCCACGTTTGCCCATCAACCAGTGCAGTGCTCAGCAGAAGGAGACCTAATTATTCAAATACTGAGGCGAAACTCAGTTCTATTTTTGAAACGTTTGTGCCCTGTCCCTCCCCTTTTGCAGCCAGTCAGGGGCGGAGAGTGGCTGGCCCGGTTGGGAGCTGGTTCTGCAGCTTGACATTTGTACAAACTTTCTCCCCCCTAAGTCTGGCTCATTTAAAAACAAATTTAGCGTGGGATATGGAATCAGGGAATGTATTAGGTGAGTGATCTGGAAAGCATTTGTATTCCTCATTCAGTCAGATACACATTTATATTCTGTAGGAACCTCTGATTTTTCAGTCCTTCTGGGAGTAAAACAGCCACACCTGCCCAATCTACTTCACATTATAACAGTTTTTTTCACTAACATCACAGGATAAATATTTGTGTTTTCTTGAATCCTGTGGCTGCTGTTTGGGGAACTGGGAGAAGTTTAGTACTAAATCACTCAGAACATGCCTACTGATAACAATATACACTGTCCAAAAACTATATCCAACCAGTGTATAAATCTATAAAAATATAAACAAGTAATAGAGAGTAGAAACCTTGCAGAGTATGAATCAAACTCTGGTCTTATGACGTGTCCGACAAATCGGACTGTTAGAACAAAATACCACAGGTACAGAGGCTTATAAACAACAGAAGTGTATTCCTCACGGGTCTGGAGGCTTCGCATCCAAGATCATGGTATCAGCAGGTGTGATGATGTCTTGTTGCCTTGTGGCTACAGACCTGTCTGCCCCCCCAACGCATTCCCATGACATCCTAAGGCAGGAGCTAAGCGTGGAGGCCACCGGGGCATAGATTATCTAGGAGACAGAACTGACCCTCCATCGGGGGGTACTGTTCCTCCCTCACTCTCTCGGGGGTTCTGTTCCTCTCTCGTACACCTCCCATCACCCTGTATGGCCTCGGAGGATGGCTGGTCGTCAATGACAGGTAAGGGAGGAACCACCTAAGACAGGCACAGTCACGTAGGGGATGACAGGAGAGAGCTTGGGCTCAACAGAGGTGAGGCACAGCCCCTCACCCTCTCGGAGGTTAATCTCCTGCCCCCTGGCTGCCTTGTGTCCCACGCTGCTCCAGTGGTGACCTGATAGAACGATATCGGTCATGTTTCCTTAGAGATGACTTGGATACTGAGTCAAGCGCCTGGGGTGGTTTCGGTACACTGAGTCCTTGGAGCTGTGTGTTCTCATAGAAACACAACGCATGTTGGAATACAATGGGGACTTTCGGGAAAAGCAGTTTGCTAGGCAGCATAACTCACAGACCATGAAAAAACCAGTTTCCTTGTGTGTCCATCAATAACAGCTTTGCGTTGGCCCGATCCTGGGCTCTCGGTCCTTGAGGATGGGGTCCCTTGGCCCTGCTTGTACTATATTCTTGGCTACCGTCTTTCTCAACCTTGCGTTGCCCTTCCCATTTTCCCACCGCTCGTGTCGCGCTGGACGCAAGTGTCTGGTGACAGCCTGCTTCCTGGTTCATATACGGCCATCTTGTCACTGTGTCCTTACATGGCAGAAGGGGTGAGGGACCTACCTGTCTGGTGTCGCTCTTATAAGGGCACGAATCTCATTCATGAGGACTCTGTCCTCCTGACCTAATCAGCTCCCAAAGGCTCCACGTCCATCACATTGGGCATTAGAATTTAGCATGTGAGTTTGGGGGTAAAGTGAATGTTCAGTCCATAGCGGAGGGTTTGTCGAAGGGGAAGTCTTTGCGAGAAGACCCCTTGTTGGATTGTTACTATTATTATTCTGATCATCATTATTATTTGTATTGGTACAAGTATGGGCCTGGCTCACTCCATGATGGCAGCTTCACGTGGGACCCCAGACCCGAGGCCCACTCCTGCCCGTTAAAGGCAGAATGACGTTAAGTCATGGTTTCCCTGTGTGATTCCAGCGTTAGCTTTTGTTCTGGATTTTAATTTTTTTACATAAAACATGGTAATAATTATTTGTCAGGTTCAGCTCCGGCCCTGGTCTGGTGGAGTAGTGTGTGCGAAAACACTTGTGGCCAGCAGCGGGTCCCTTTGCTGTGAGGGTAAGTCAGAGAGGTGAGCAGTGATAATCCTGTGTACTTCTCCAGACCTTTCCGGGCCCAGCATGGGTAACATGTCTCCTTTGCAAACAGCTCTCGGGTCTTTCTGGTAAGAAAAAGAGTGTCTAGGCACAAGCGGAGGGACAGCTGGCACCTAACGTGGCACAGCCCCCTCCACCAGCCTGGTAGTAAGTTACGTCATGGCCTGTGCAATCTTCTAGATTAATCTTGCTGACTTTCATTTTGAGTTTTCTTGCACATGGATTAGCTTCATTCTTAGAAAAAGAAAAGTAACTGTTATTTATCAGTGTCATCAGTTACTTCAAATAGAGAATCAATCCACTTAATGATTGTTTGGTTTTCTTCAGGCAATACGTGCAGTCAGAAGTATTTTGGATGCTTATTCTGTCACAGGTGAAATGATGTTACTGTGAGTGGTGATGTGAAGTCAAAGCAAAAGCTCAGAATTTAGAAACTTTCTTCTTTCAGTGCCACACAGATCCAAGCACAGATCTGGGCAGTTCACAGCTTCATTGAGAAAATTTTTAAAAAATTAAAATAAAAACCAGTATTTTTATTAAAAACTACTGGAACAGACACGCACTTGAATTGGTTGTTATAAAGATACAATTCTTATTTTGTCTAAACCAGCTACAGTAGCCTACTCATCAAAATAAAATCTGTGGTTACAAATATTACACACACACACACACACACACACACCCATATCAACACACATTTTTTGTAGCTTAATTTCACAACCACCAAATGCACATAAATAAGGGTGGTGATACGTCATATACGTAGACAGATAACGTAACTGCTACCCACTTACGTACGTGTGTATGTCAGCGTAGCACACACTCCCTTTCTCCGCTGCCTGTCGCCGAGGTAGAGAGGCTGCAGCTTTTGAAGAACTCGCGTCAAAGTCGAGCTAAGTGTCTACAATCGTTCTGAGTTATATTTAGTGAAAACGTCCTTTAACATGGAGTTGCGTCCTGCATGTTGTACAACTGTAATAAAACTGTGTGATGACTGAAGCTTTGTATATTTTTGACTTTAAAATAGTGTTAATATTGAAAACAAATCCTGCAAAAAAAAAAAAAAGCAAAACAATTTACCTCAAGCAAAGCAAATGAAGAACTGAGCTGCATCAGGGACATCTGCTCGCGTGCTGTACAAAACGTACTGTGGGGTGTCTCAGCAGCAGGAATGCCCTGAGGAAGTGTCAGGTTCGGTTCAATGATTTGTATTCCATAGCCCATTGGCGTGAAGTTGAGGGGGCCTACAGTTTTGAACCTAAATTTGAGAACACCTTCCAAAGAATTGCTAACAATTTGACCTTGGCCTACACCGCATTGGTGAAGAAAGACTCTCTGCAAGGGGACAGATGGACAATAACCATGTATGCATTTGGGCTGAAATATGTACACATTTCGGCATGAAAGGAGTCCGAGTTGTGGACATCTCCCCCCGAGATGTTTCCTCGCTGAGCCCCCCGTTCTCTCTCTCTATGTGGAGCGCCGACACAGCCATCGGGAGCTTCGAACACGCTTCCCGTAGGCGGTGACTCTGAGGGGCCTGCGGGTCATTTCCTGACGACAAGTTGGGACTACGGAGGCCATCTTTTAAGCATGACACTCCGCGTTTAGAGGCTCGCATTACGGACACGTGGGGCCAAGCAGCCGCACCCCCGTGTGCCGCTGACCCAGCCCTGGCCGGCCGGCCGTGACCTTGGCTGCGTCCGTCGTGAGCGTTCGACCTCGCCGCAAAGAGCAGCGGAAACGACTGGTGAGCGTGAGCGGGCCGCGCGGGCCGCGCAGAAGCGCGCCGTGGACGTCGACGTGGCTTAGGAAGCAACGTATGAGGCTCGTGGGCAGGTCTCGGTCAGTGGCGCGGAACGCGTGTGTGTGGAGCAGGGGAGGAGGCATGGGACACCGAGTAGGAGCATCGTGTCCCCAAGGTGCCACATCACGCACGTCAGTCACACCTGTCTGGGCCAAAGTGTCTTCTGCCGAAGAAGCACAGACGAAACCCCCCTTGTCACCGGCTGAGCGGAGGCCGGAGCTGGCCGGCCACACGCCTCCTGTCTGCTCATCCACCTGCTGAGCTTTCTCATCTTTCATGTGACGCTGGCGGCCACGGCTGCACCCGGACGGCCGTGGGAGTGGCAGCACGGGGTAGGACACCTGTGCGCTGCAGCGTTCCTGAGTGCGAGCTGTCCACCCTGGGGCTTCCCCTGCGACAAGGTCGTGTGTGAGCGTCCCTGGACGGCACCCGGCGCGCGGGCTGGAGCAGGAAGAGAGGGGGCAGAGCCGTCCCGCAAAACTGTTCATCCCCAAGAGGCCCAGTGACCACGGCCGCGCTGACGTTCAGTCCGCAAAGGACCGGGTTCGCTGGAAAGACGACAGTCACTGTCACTCTCGGGAAGTCCGAGGAACGCAAGGGCGACGCGAACTGCGTGGCACAGTTACGTTCTGTGTCGGCACCTCGGGGTTCTGAAAGCGATTCGACTCCTGCTCGGGGCGTACGGAAACAGACCCAGATCCTTCCGACTGATTTCCGTGGTGGTGGCACGTCGGGAAACTCCTTTCCCTGTGATGCATCTGCTACGTGCGACGTGTCTCCAGTGGGGATGCATGCCATCTGGAGCTAACAAAAAAGTAAGTGTTGCTCTTAAATTCGACAGAAACTTTGGCCCAGCGCGGTGCGTCACCGACTGTCGGGTGTCACACACAGGCAATATTAATGCAACAAGAGAGAGTTTCTGTGTCAAAGTCACCACGCTGCACTTGGACCGCGGTGTGCGGCCTCTGTCGCTTGCCTCCTTGTTTCGGGACAAGGCTGAATCAGAAGTCGTTAGCAAGCGAAGAGAGGCAGGGGACGGCAGAGGGTCCAGAGCGAACGTGCTTCTTGGGCAGTCAGGTGGCCGCTTGGAAGCTGTCCCCAAGTTTGTTTGGTTTCCCCTAGAATCTTCTTCGCTGGAAGTGACGACGACCTGTGTATCCGTTAGCACTCCATTTACAGTTGTGCTTCCCGAGGTCCCCAACTCGCTCTATGTGAACAAGTGGGAAGTCACGGCCCAGGATCACACCAGTGTCTCCCGTGACTTTGATGTTCATGTCTTAACATTGGCTGGACCCAGACGGATGGATGGCATTGGTCCCCTCGAAGGAAATAACGTCACCTTCACACTTGTTTTATGGTCGGAAATCTCTGCCATCATAGTTTTCAAACGAAAGATGAATTTGCTGCTTCCCAAATGTCAGGTCTAATAGAATGAGAATATAAATGACATATTTCTTTGTAGCCATCCACCCTTTAATGTTATGGCATGATGTGACACACCTATTTGTCATGATAAAGGAAGCATTTTTACTGATGTCTGGGATTTTTGATGCTTTCCTGTGCTGAAAACAGTCTGGATTCCTTCTGAACTGTGCACATTTTTATACTGTGTTGCATGTCAGGCCTCTCGTACAGTTAATTGAATTGCTGCCAGTGATGCACCTGCATAAAATACTTCACCATAATAGCAAGGTTTAGCGAATCTTTATATTTTAAATGAAAATAAAAATTAACTTTCAAGACCAAAGGAAGGGATGCCATCTAACAGGGAGGGCCAGAAAGGGCAGCCCTAGCTCCTTTTTAAGAATACTGTGTCGTTAGTGCAAATGTGGTTTCTCCGTAATGAGCCGAAGGTCACCGGAAAACATAGGTCGTAGGCGTATACAGACCCCGTCAGACAGTCCAGAGGATGTGGGGACACCGTCAGAGGCAGAATACTTTGCACACGGAGAACCACTGTCTCTCAGCCCAGGCGGTGCGGGCCGTGGGCTGGGTGGTGGGAGCTTCGCCCCAACTGTCCTCACATCCGAGGGCCTGGCGTGAACGGCCCCAGGCCACGGCCCTCGGGGAGCAGGGGGGTGGCTCCCACTCACTGACCGGACAGCACCTTGGTGAAGCGTGTCGCTGTGGGCTGGGTGGAAGGGGTCCCGGAACCGGCATTAGGTAAAAACTAAGGAAAAAGGAAAAAGTACGGACTTGAATTGATAGTGATGTATCAGTTTCTTTTCAGGAATGTGAGATCTGGAGAGGAGCCTGGATGTCACCTGGATGCCACGTCTATGCGAGCTCTGCATTCCGTCTTTGTAATTTTTCTGTAACTCTTCAAGTATTTTAAAATTCAAAAGAAATTTAATATGCAAACTACAGTGTATTATCTTGCTTAAAAACTGTATTTTATCAGTGCGTATCCTCGTGTGCAGGCCACCGGTCCATTATGCTCCAAGAGAAGGATGTTTGGAAACGAACTGCAGAACATGATGCAGGGCCCCCGGAGCAAACTTTGCTACAAATGCGCTCACTGTCCTCCCTCGGACAGACCAGCCGCTAACCCCGCCGCCTCCGCGGCCGGCCTCTGTGTCCACCACGGGCGGGTCGGTGGCCTGCCGCACCGCACCGGGTCAGCAGGTGGCAGGGGACGCTGCGCACAGCCCACGGTTGGCACGTGGCGGCCGAGTGTTTAAGTGGCGCAACCCTCCCATGGCGCCTGCTGTCCTTGCCTGTCGGAAAAGTGGGTGAAGCCCTCCAGAGCGACGAATTGCAAGTCAGTGGGTCCGCTGGGGCCACCTCCGTGCTCACACAGGCGGGTGGGGCAGCTTTCCCCCTTTCTCCCAGTGAAAAGCTGCGTCCTAGCAAGCCGGCCCCCGGGCCACGGCCCCGGACGCCTCACAGCGGTGTGCGTGCCTGCAGGGGGGGCACATGCCTGCAGGAGGGTCACATGCCTGCAGGGCGGGCACATGCCTGCAGGAGGGGCACATGCCTGCAGGGGGGCACATGCCTGCAGGGGGGGTACATGCCTGCA
>PVJL010011725.1:0-41042 GCA_004026885.1 Lyroderma lyra
AAATACAAATGGCCAGCAGACATATGAAAAAATGCTCATCCTCATTAGCTATCAGGGAAATGCAAATCAAAACCACAATGAGATACCACCTCACACCTGTGAGAATGGCTATTATCAACAAGACAAGGAATAACAAGTGCTGGAGAGGATGTGGAGAAAAAGGAACTCTGGTACACTGCTGGTGGGAGTGCAAACTGGTCCAACCACTGTGGCAGGCAGTGTGGAGGTTCCTCAGAAAACTGGAAATGGAGCTACCATTTGACCCAGCAATCCCCCTTCTGGGGATCTACCCCAAAGACTTGAAAACTTTAGTCCACAAAGACTTATGTACCCCAGTGTTCACAGTGGCCAAAACATGGAAACAACCAAAGTGCCCTATGACAGATGACTGGATAAAGAAGCTGTGGTACATATACACAATGGAATATTACTCAGCTATAAGAAAAGATGAAATATTGCCATTTACTACAAAATGGATGGACCTGGAGATCATCATGCTTAGTGAAATAAGCCAGACAGAAAAAACCAAGAACTATGTGACTTCACTCATATATGGAATATAAAACTGAAAGCAACAAAGAAAAAACAAACAAACAAACAAAAAAACTCATGGACACAATCAATAGTTTAAGGGTTAATTGGGGGTAAGGAGGGAAGAGGTGGGAGAAGAGGGAGGGGGCGGCAGAGGAGGGAGCAGAAGCCAAATACACGACGATAGAAAGAGAACTCACACGGGAGGTGAACATACAATGCAACAAATAGATGATGCGCCCTAAAATTGTACACCTGGAACCTATGTGACTCTTGATAATCATTGTCACCCCAATAAGTCTAACAATAAAAATATTTTGATATTAAAAAATCAACTGCCTTGCCTTTAGGTTTGAATATAAATTGCAATGAAGTCTCTGATTTTTTTTTTTAATAAAATTTCTCAAATATGTAGGACTTTGTAAATGGACCTGTTTGGTTTTTTAAATCTATACAAGCAGCATGCAGTGTAACTTTCTGAATTACCTTCAGTTTTACATTAAATAACATTTACCTCAGTGATGTCCTTCTAGAGTTAATTTGAATTTTAGTGCTTTGGTGCTGTGTGACCTTAATTTACCTTTAGGTATATTTTTCTCAGCTTAACTTTTAAAATGCTGGTTAAGATATACTTTATCAGATAATTAATTATTTATCGCATTTTGCCTAGATATCCCGATGTTGCCTCACGTCCAAAAATACCTGAACTCTGTTCAGTATATAGAAGAACTACAAAAGTTTGTGGAAGATGATAATTACAAGTAGGTTGGAATTTCAAAAGTGGTTTGTATGACTTTGCCTGTCCTCCATCTTCTCATCCCCATTTATTTAAACATCTTAATGCTACATCGTATCATGCAAATACCTAATCCAGTCTCACATTTACAATAGTAAAGGTATTTATTTGTATCTTTTTTAATTACTTGACATGACTGAGTCAGTATACAACTACTCATCTGTTCTTTTATTTAAAAGAATTTCATCTAAAGTTGCTGAGAGCTATGAGTATGTTTCACAGCTCTAGTTTAAATTTTTTCCTTTCTCTATTCAAGCATTCATTGATCTTTATGGATATTTATCTTTTAATAGACTGAAAAATAATGAAAGTCTACAAATAGAAAAATTACTTCTTTTTTAATAGTAATTTTTGACACATCTTTGAACTTGTTTTGAATTGTTTTTGTGGTTTGAGAGAATATTGAACCGTCTTGTCTTTGGGTTAGAGACCATTTCTTTAGTATAAGCACCATGCTTCCCCTTTTCTTTATTACAGCAAGTCCTTTGATAAAGATTTTAAAAGTAAATTTTAAAATAGCTGATGTCCATTTCCTCTCATTACCATCCACTGTAGTGCCCAAGGTGGGAGGGAATTTTGAATTATTGACTCATTGTTTATCAGTGGTATGCTGTGAATCATAACTGCCAGGTTTTTTCCCAAAGATGAGAGGGAGGATAAAGAGCTTGTTTCTCCTGAGGCTTCTCATTTTTCTTTTAGACTCATTTGTTAATTTAAAAATCTTTTGTTGTTGTTGTTGTTGTTGTTTAGCTTTATTATGCCAGTTGTTCCCAAGCTTTCAAATTTAACTTTGTATCTTCCACAAACACTCTCTTCCAATAAAAGGTCATACTTTCAATATTTATCAAAATGAAAGACTAAGTTATTTTTCAATTTAATGCATTATATAAAAAAATTTTTATTATCTCATATGACAATGATATCGACTTCCTTTTTCCATTAAGTTTCAGCAATTTTTAAAAGAAATCTGCAGAACACAATATTAATAAAAGGTTAG
Organism: Lyroderma lyra; assembly: GCA_004026885.1. Taxonomy (NCBI): domain Eukaryota; kingdom Metazoa; phylum Chordata; class Mammalia; order Chiroptera; family Megadermatidae; genus Lyroderma; species Lyroderma lyra. The sequence continues at coordinate 2,325 of PVJL010011725.1, forward strand.
AAATTCTGGAAAACACCTAGAAATAACTTGTCTTCAAATACTAAATACAAGAAGCTCTGGATAGATTCTTTAATGTATCTAAAACGGGATTAATGTTTGTAAACATCTTTATTGCCATCTCCTCCCCCACACATTACAGCTTTATATTTCTATTTTAACTTTTATTTTATAAGAAAGATTTTACATGGAAGTTCATTTGGAAATGTATGTGGTCATTGGATCAGCTTTTTAAAGCTGCAATTGTTTTACAAATCTGTTGTTGACCTAGGTTGTATTCTTCTTGAGTTAGATCTTCTTAGATTTACTGCTATTTCTTCTATCTCTCTAATTACTGGATAGCACAAAACACTAATGTTTTATCCAGTGTGATACAGAAGATTATCTTAAAACTCAAAACAAGAGTAAGTAGCTATTAAAAATTTCTGACTCAGGAAACTTACTGGATTTAAAAGATGTTAAATTTTAACTGTTCAACAGAAATGAAATCTAAGAAATTATTGCAGTTATTGACTACAGTGAAAGTGTAATAAAGTGTTAATTTAAGCTACGTTTTATTTTGCTGAAAGGATAAAGTTGGCCATTTAAGCCATTAAGTAGGTTTAACTGTCTATATAAACTGACATAAGATATTTTCATTTTGTAGGAAAGCTGTTGCTATTATATTGATTTTTATTTTCATGAGTAGCTAGAACCAGAGCAGCCTTCCCATTATATTCATTTAACAAATATTTATTAATATTTGTTATAGGCGAGTTATTGTGCTAGTTGCTGGGATTATAAAGATAAAATCTTGTTCTTTCCCTTAAGATGCTTAGTCTAATATAAACGTATCCGAAAAACCGATGATTACCAAACAGGTCAAACAGTAATGTAATAGGAATATACCTAGGATGCTGTGGGAACTGAGATAAGGGGAGACCTCACTCCACTTTAAGTGGGACAAGTGAGGAGAAAAGAAGTTTGAACAGCTTCAGGATGTCACTTGAGGCTGAATGTTAGCAGGTGAGTGGGAGTCAGCTCCACAAGAAGAGCAAGGAGGGAGTTCCCTGGTGGCGTAGTGGCTAGGCTTTGGTGTTGTCAACGCCGCAGCCTGGGTTCGATTCCCAGCCGGGAACTACCCACATTTAAAAAAAAAAAAACAAGGAAAGGTGCTCCAGGGAATGGAATGATGGAAGGAATAGGGTGGGAAACAGTCACTAGGAACTACAAGTGGTGCGTGGGAGCATCATGTGGGAAACTGAACATAGATTGTTTTTCTAAACATGCAGTTGTATTGCATGAACCTACCAATTAAATGCTTTGAAAATCAGCATTTTAAGATCCAGGCCATTAAAATGATTAGTTAGGGAAAAAATAGTTTTTATAATGAAAGAGATTTAAATAAAAATGGTACTTCATTTATCCAAAAGCCTCTGGTTTGTGCAGCTTCATCTATAGAAGCAGCTAGTGTAGATATTGCAAATTGTATCTGTGTGATTTAATCAAGATGAAATTCTTTTGAAGTTATTTCATTTTAATATGAACATAATGTCTTTTCTCAGTGAATCAGCATCACATTGCTGCATAGTGTTTTGATAGTGATATGGGCAACTGACACCGGCTTCCACTGCTGTGCTTTTTAAACTACTTCTGCTTTTTATACTGCTACTGATGACAATGTGATTCACCCATACTTTCCTTTCTGTTTCTTCCATTTTGATTCTGCATTAGAGAATTATAATTATTTTGTTTTTCTTAGTCTTCCACCTACTAGACTGTATGCTTCAGAAGGTCAGGAATAGGGATACCATGTCTGCCTTAGTCTCTGTTATACTCCATTGCTGAGAGCACAGTGCCCAGCACAATACAGGTGTTAATAACTATCAAATGAATGAATTCAGTACAGTCTGTAGCCCAAATAATTAAACTGCTCTGTAAAAAGAAAGAGCATTGAGTTCTGGTTAATCATACATCTACTCAATGCATGCATTTTATACTGTCAGATAATTAGAATATAATAATTTCTTCTTAGGTTACTAAAGAAATAATAACCTATAATAGATTTATTATTATGAGTGTCATTTATATTATGCAATTGCATAAAAAATTTCACTTGGCAGAATGCTAAAAAATAAATGCTTTTATTAATTTTCAGAAAAATCTTAGTAATAATAGGTTTTGTGGTCTCTATACCAAAGTAATTCTCTACAGTTGTGGTAGTATCCTGTTTCCTGAATAGTTTCGGCTGATAGGAATCATGATCTCTTTTTGCTATGGAACTCAAAACAGTCTATATGATCCTGAATAGAACTTAAGTACCAACTAATAAACTTTGACTTAGGACGGAATTTACCGGGAATTTCACAAACAGCCTTTCTTCTGATGAGTTGAGTTGGTTGGCTTTTTTGGATGGTTAATGTGAAATAAGGTGTTTTTGAAATTTTTCAGTGCTACAGAAGGCTTTTCCCATCCAGTAAAGATTCTAGAAAGAATTTGCATAATATGTTTAATAATATATGTGCAAGTTCCTGAATTAAAGTGGTAATTATCAATATAACTTCAAGTTAAATCACCTTTTAGTCATTCATCACTGAAAGTGTTGAATTGTTCGGCAGTGTTGGGATAGTTTGGGGAGATTTTTCTGGTTTTAAATACGACTTTTTAATGCTTTTTGCCTCCCAATATTTCCTAGAATTACCATAAGATCGGTTTTGTCTGAAAGAGATAGGAAACTTAACTACTGAAGATTGCTCTTGAAGAAACAGACGTAGCTGAGGTTATATTATAAAAGCATTTTAGTTTTTGTGAGAAAATACATGGTTTTAATATTATTTTATCAACTGTTAATCATTGTGCTTTGTTTCTTTCTAAAATCTAGGCTTTCATTAAAGATAGAACCAGGGACAAGCACACCGCGTTCTGCTGCCTCTCGGGAGGATTTAGTAGGTTAGTGCGTAGTTGCTTCTCATCACCAAATGATAAATTTCAAAACCTAACAAGAAAGGGTATACTCCAAAGTAATTAAATACTTACACACATTTTATACTGCATGCACAAATTTATTTTTAGTATTAAAATATATTAGTATTTTCTGTTGGGGTTTTTTGATTTTTAATTAAAAAGTTGTTACTTGGAGTTTGTCAGTAATATACAGACTATTCCAGGTAATCAAGGAAAATAGAATCAACAGACAGAAAATAACAGATAAGTGTTCATAAATTATTTTTTTAATTAAGAACACACTATCCTAGGCCATGAGGGTTGACTACATTAGAATTTTCTGTGGCCTCTGGGAAATTCTATCAATTTCAGTAATTACAGAAGTCAATTTTAATGAGTTAATTTTTTAAAATTTTTACTTAATACTGGGTGAAGTACTAAAATATTTTAAAATATTAAATATTAAAAAACAGTCATGGTCCCTTAATTTGCCTTTTGCATTATAATAGGGATGCTATGTATATAACCTACATAATCAAAAATATAAAACTGCAGAGATTTACTTTTTATTCAAGAAATCATTGATAAGTACCTTTTTTAAGATTTCAAATACATCTAAACCGTGATATTATATGAAGCTTCATATGACTGTATATTCTAAAAAGCATTTGGAGTCCCATCTAATAAGGTATGAAGAAAGAGGAGGACTAAGCCATGCCGGTACCTAGGAGGAAGAGTATTCCAAGTAAAGGAAGCATTTCAGTCTCGATCTCTTAAATGTGCTTTTCTCTAAAGTGATATTTTGCTAAATCAGACAGAGAAAGACACATGCCATATGATTTCACTTATATGTGGAATCTAAAAAACAAAATGAACAAAACAGACTCATAGATACAGAAAACAAACTGATGGTTGTCAGATGGGAGGGGAGTTGGGGGGCTGGATGAGAAAGGTGAAGGGACTGAGAAGTAAAAAGTGTCAGTTACAAAAACAGTCATAGGGATGTGACATGCAGTGTAGGGACTATAGTTGCTATTGCAATGACTGTATGGTGTCAGGTGGGTACTAGACTTACAGGAGGGAATCATCTAACCACTACACTGTATACCTGAAACTAATGTAATATTGAATGTCAACTGTAATTGAAAGTTTAAAGAATAATTTAAAAATAAATAAGGTCACATTTTGCCAATCTGTCTACTTTGGAGTTCTATTTTCTTTTATCCCCATGAACTTGAACAGTGTCTATATGGATTTAAATTCTAATTTGAATGTTTGACCCACCCTCCGTATTCTTTATATAAGAGGAAGCTGAGAGTGAGAGCAAAGAAGCCACGTGTACAACTAAGTGAGCACTAACAAGCACTCAGAAGACCTGAGTGTTTGGTCTGGTTTCGGCTGCAGTGTGAGACCCTGAGCCCGTCTCTTCTCATTCTGCCGTCCAGGGAGGACATCTTTGTACTGCCTAGTTAGTGCAAGTCAGACAGATGGATTTGCTGTGTTTTGGGATTTTGTGTTCTAAGACTCAGAAAATAAATATTGCTGATGTTCAGTCAATTAAACGGAGTTAACATTAATATTATCTTAAATTTTAAACCACATATTATGTTTTATATGAAGAAATTAAAAAACAGTCTGAAAACATTGGAAAATTCCCCCCTTCCCCCTCCCCCTTTCCTTCCTTCCCTCCTCCCCTTCCTCCCTCCCTCCCTTTAAATTGAACCCTTAGGTCCTGAAGTAGGAGCATCTCCGCAAAGTGGAAGAAAAAGTTTGGCTGCTGAGGGAGCCTTGCTACCACAGACACCGCCGTCCCCCCGGAACCTGATTCCACATGGACATAGGAAGTGCCATAGCTTGGGCTATAAGTCAGCATTTTAAATTTTATCTTTCAAATTCTTAAATTGTTTCTAGTTGGACTTATTTTCTATTTATTTTATTAAACAAAGTAGTATCATTGCATAGTATTTTTTTTCAATAGTCTTTCTGATTCAGTAAAATATCTTGTTTACCTAAAACCATTTATTTCATCCTTTATTTTAATTTGGAAATGAATGTTTCCCAACAGTGCCTTCACATTTAAGGGAGATAGATGAACATCACAGAGCGTCATCATGAATACAGTCATGAAAGCAGTATATCATTTTACTTTTATATATAACCTTTGTATCAAGACAGTTCCTTTTTTTAACTAAAATAAGTCACCATAAATTAAGCTTTATAAAAATTATTATTCCTTTTATTCCTAAATACAAGGAATGGGAAACTGACTTTTTATTTAATGTCACTTTATATTGCAAGATTGTTTTCTCAAAAAAAGGTATCCATAGATAGCTTTGCCATGATTTTTTTTTTTTTTTTTTTTTTTTTTGCTTTTTGGTACGTGGGTAGCTCCCTGACTGGGAATCGAACCCAGGCCGCAGTGCTGACAGCGCCAGCGCCGAAGCCTTAAGCCACTACACCACCAGGGAACTCCCTGCCATGATTTTTTTAATAGCTATTTCCCTTTGCCGTGAAAATAAGTATTCTCTGTTACATAGATAGCTATGGCCTGGTTTGCCAAAAAACTTTCCCTAAACTGTTAGTTTGAGAGGTTTACAGTAAAACCTGTGTGTTCATTAGTATGAGAGTTCAAAAGTAAGTATAGGATAGGAGGTAAGTCTGTTATAGCCTGAATCTTTATATAAGAATATCTTTTATATATTGAATTAATAACTAATAAAATATATGAAAATTTTCTTTGTTTCCAGTTTTATTCATAAAATGAACACAGCAGAGTTTAAGAGTGCGACGTTCCCAAATGCAGGGCCAAGGCATCTGTTAGATGACAGTGTCATGGAACCCCATGCACCATCTCGAGGCCAGGCTGAAAGTTCTACTCTCTCTAGTGGAATATCAATAGGTAAGAAATATTTCTCTCAGGGGGTTCCAACTTAACATCAAATGAGATTTTTGGCAAAACATCATTAGCCCTACTACAAATAGAGAAAATTTGATAAAAGCAAAGTAGGAATTAGATGTAGGATCATCTTACCCTAGTGAACGTAGTACTGAAGTTAATGATTCATGATAGTTTAAAGAATGCTTGATGTTTTTTATTGCAAAGGGGCAGACATTCGAGGAATGGTGGGAAAAGAACGCGGGCTGCTTGAAGGGGTTACTGCATGCAACTTGGATGTGGGAATAGCGGGGAGGGCAGAGTCAGGTACGACTCCCAGTTTCTTGGCCCGAGTAGCTAGTTTAGATGGAGCTGCTGTTATTAAGATAGAGAAGACGGGAAGAGCAGTCATTTGTAGGTGGTGAGGTATTTGTCAAGGGTGACTAGGTTTGGGGATTAAGAATTCTTTTTTGGGTATGTTTGGTCCATCTATAGTTGACAAATAGGTAACTGAATGTGTGAATTTGGAGCTTAGTGGGGTAAGCTCAGTTTTGTAGATAGAAGTGTAGAAGATAGCGTATTTATAGTATTTCAGGCCATGGGACGAGTTGAGATCACCTAGGGAGAAGGTGTAATTAAATAAAAGGGCACATTCTAACATTTAGAGGTCTGATTAAATTTTTTCTTTTTTAAAAAAGGATGGGCCATCAAAGGAAACTTTGAAGGAGGGACCAGTGAAGTAGGGAAAAAAACCTGGGCATGGTATCACAAAAGCCCAGTAGAGGAAGTGTCTCCAGGAGGAGGGAAGTATTGAATGTATCAATATCGAATGCAAAAAAAGAGAAGATGAGGATGGGAATTAATCAGTGGATTTCACAAGATAAAAGTCACTGATGACGTTGACTAGAGTTGCTTCATAAAATAGTGGGGACAAAGCCTTATTGTAGTAGATTGGAGAATGAGAGGTGAGGCAAGACTTACAACTCCTGTAAACGGGAGCAGGACATCGGGACCATACTGGAGAGGGGTGTGAGACAAAGCGAGGGGTTTGTTTTTACTTCCTAAACTTTTTTGTATTTTCTGAATCTTCTAGATGACCATTTTTTCATTTGACAATTAGAAACTCTCCATACAATGCTATTTTTATTTTTGAAAATAAAGGTGGAAAATATTCTCTATTAGTAAATGCTAGGTTGCTCAAGGGCAGTCTATTATTGTTAATAGATTGTTTCAGTATTGATGAAGCATCAATAAACAGAAATGGAAGAGTTTATTTTCTTGAACATAATGACTTCCTTAACCTTGAGACTTCCAAACCCTGAAAATGAAATTGCTTTAGAACTTTCTAGCACCATTCAGCAGTTTTTTATTCCTACATTCCTCTTTTTTATAAATGCAAATGATTACGTGATAACAAAATATACAAGATAGAAGACAAGTTGGCCACCAGAAATACATCTTTATTAATTCTGTAAGTTGCCTATGTGCAAATACCAATCTCAATCTGAAAAATAATACATGGAATAATTTGGCAAAAGAGAAAGGAACTTTTTTGATTTAGAAATTTGTTAAACTTATACAATCCTGCATTCCACTTAAAGAAAAAAAGTAATTTTTAGAATTACAGCTCTCATGTGTGGGTGTATGTGTGTGTATTATTTGACTTTTTCCCATCATAAGTATTATAATGATAATTAATTCTCTAGTTTGTGGCTTTTACTTTCCATAGATGTTCTTTTGGTTACCACAAGATAGTTATCTAGTTATTTCATTCAGTTACAGTTAGTATCAGTTTGGAGACCTTTCTCTTAGAACAAAAAGAAACTAATTTAATTTTTGCCTTTGTATTTTTTAATTATTCTGTGACTCTTAAATAAACTGAATATTGTTACATCCTTATTTGTACATTAAAAACATGAGACATAGGTGTTATCTCCTACTTTTTTTTTTTTTAAAGCTTTAACATTCTGAAAAGAAAGTTAAGTCTACAACCATAGTGGTAGGTATTAATGTACACACATGTGCACACACAAACACACACACTCATAATCACAAAGAGGGTGTTTTCATTTGTGAGTTTCCCATACTATATTAATCTATACCATTGAAACTTGAGAGAGTACTCTGGAGAAATTAACCAATTCTTGGGACAATGGCCTCTAGCATTTTCTAATGTGATATAGATGTCCTAGATAACCTTAAGTGGCCTTCCTTATCTAAGGGAGGCATATCCACTGTGAGCTTCATGCCTCTGAAAAGCTTACATTTCCTATGACTCAGTCATGCTAATTATGCTTAAATTTTCAGTCTTTCCCATATAATGGTACAGATGAAAAGATCATCTGCAAGACCTACAAGACCCAACAGCAGATTACCTCCAGTTTCTCGTCTGAACCACACAACCAGAAAATTATTTCAATGCCTTTTTATTCTGTTCTTACAAGGATGGTACAAAGCTAGTGCCAATCTAAATTCATAGAAGAGGTTTTAATTCATCACATGTAATAGATACCTTTAGCATTAAAGTCTGAGTCTCATGGAACACTGGTTGTGAAAGTCCAAGAGACAATTCAGCTTGATACATAAGGGACATATATATTTAACCATGTAATATGAAAAATAGAGGCATTTATGGCTGGATATTTTCCGGACAGCCCTTGTATTAATCATCACTTTTATTAAGAGCCAGAATTACCTTTAAAATAACTTTTAAATCAATCTAAGCTGTTTTAGACTCTCCAAATTCATTCCCCTCAGTTTTTTCTTAGCTAATTTAAAACTTTCTATTTTATATGATGTTCTGGCCAAAGAGATACTCTGGTGCTATTGTTATGACACCAGTTTTTATTTGTTTGTTTGCTTGCTTGCTTTAATTTAAGAATTTCATCCTCTTTTACCTTTCCTCTAAAGGCAAAAATTGAATTTCATTAAGCTTTTTATTCTTAAAGTAGTGATGGGTTTTAAAAGGAATACAAAGAAAAAGAAGAATGCCATGAACCTCTAAGAATTTCATAATTATACTGGTCCTAAATTTTGGCAAACCTAATTAAGGACAAATTTTGTGCTCATGTGCATTCTCTGATGGTAGAAAAGTTATTAACATAATGAATTTGAGCTGTAAGACGTGCAAAAATATTTTATGCTGATTTGTTATTTTAGGTAGTCTTGTCAACTATATTCCAATATATTGCAAGATAAATCTAGCAGCAATAATAGTAGAATGAAGAATTAATATGTATGTGAGGGCGGTCCAGAAAAAACTCCAGCCATAAATGCCTGTTTTTCATGTTACATGGCTGGATGCTTTCCGGACAGCCCTCATATGTTCACCAGCAAATAATGATTGCCATTTTACAAGCACAATTAGAGAAATTTTTAAATAAAAAATTCAGACTATAATTCTGGTGTTTAAAATACAGAATAACTTTTAATTTTAGGTAGCAGTGATGGTTCTGAACTAAGTGAAGAGACCTCATGGCCTGCTTTTGAAAGGTGAGAAAAATTGTTCATTTGAACTGTTTGTATTTTATTGTGTGTCTTAAAGTATATAAAAATTCATATGATAATGGGAATTTTTAAGAGATAATATTTATTACATGTCTTTAAGGAATTATTTAAGCTTCCTGATGATGGCAAAAATTAGAAATTGATATTTAAATCTGGAATTGAATCTTATCTAATAAATAAGTACATGTTTCATTTGGTGGCTTGACACATGTATATGAATTTTAGTATATTTAAAATTATAATTTAAGAACAATAATAATCACAGTCAACTTATCTACTCTGTGTTGAAAAATACAGTTATTTCCTTGAATTCTGGTTGATTTAAGTAATTTAAGGGATTTAGTAGAAGGGTCTACTTTATTCTCTGCTACTTGGTCAAAGCCAAAAATGACTTAGTAAATTTTAAATTGTACTGTAAGTAAAGCAGTTTGAAGTCTGAATTTAAATTGTCATTAACTCAGTTTGCACAGAGCACACAGATTTCTCCTGAAGTACTTTTTTATCCTTTGCTTATTGCTTTAAAATAAAAGCCGTCATTGGCCTGCAGCAAATGTCATGCTGTATTGCTCTTCCAATATAAGGTGTCCTTAAAAATGTAGCCGAACAGTACAAATAATTGTTACTTACTAAATGGTCATTAGGACTTTTGTATTGTCTTTGACCATTTCATTTCTGCCATTTTTATACTTATCCTTGACTCTTGACCAAAATAAATGCTCTTTTTTATATATAAACTAAACAACCTAAGTTTCTAAACCAGAGTGTTGTTTAGATGAATTTTGAAGTTCATATTAAAATTGATGAAGTTGAAAATATTTAGTTACCTAACTATCAGTGACTTTTTAATAGAAAACAAACTATATTTGAATTGGTTAATTTCAATTCATGTTGTTTAATTGGAAAATTATATCCTTATTCTTGATGACACTTCATAATGAAATCTTTAATTAATAACCATATGTAATTAAGATTTTACTTGTAAACTCGATATTTCAAAGTGCTTTCAAGCCTTTTTACACTATCATTGTTCCCAAGTTTTGTTCTCTTTGATTAGAAGATTTTTAACAATTTGTTTTAGCACGTTACTCCTCTTGCAAGTTTTACTTTCAGTCTCTATTTGAGTTGCCTAAAATCGGAAAAATGCAAGAGTCGCCTCTGGCATGCTGTCTGTACTATACAAATTGTCTTAGTTCTTTCCCTCTAGAAAGAAAATACCATCATGTTGATTATAGAATGTATTGTAATCTTTAAATTAAAAAATATATATATCAATGAACAAAATCGTATTTAAGATTGCTTGAGGTATAAGTGAGTGACAGTAATTATGTATTAAATAATCTGTTCTCATCCCAGCAGGTTACTTTTGAATGCAGCGTTTTACACTATTACCTTAGCATCTCAAATCAGTATTTTTCTTTTATGACAAATACATTGTTTTGGAGATATTTGCAGCTAAAAAAGTCTACTGTGCTTGTGCCAAGTTTAAATCATTTTCTCTGGGAACATTTTGAGAGCTAATTAATCAGCAGGATTCAGACATGAAATAATAATACTAATAAGTGAATAAAGAACTAGGATTTTAAACACCACCTGTAGATAATGAACTAGAAAATAGTACTCTGTATGTTAAACATGCCATTTTCTGTTTTTATTTCCTTGAGAAACATCAAGTAAATTGCTGATTATGTTGCTAAAATAATGCTTTTTGTTTTAAATATCATTTTTCAACACTCTCCTTTTGACTTTTCCCAGGCAAAGAATTATCAGTGTTCTGTGTGTGTGTGTGTGTGTTTATTTCCTTTGTTAAATATTACACACCATTTTGGATAAATATTAACTCATACCACTTTTATCATTTATTGGCTTTATCGTTTATTTATTGCAGTTGATGTGGAAATAAAATAATGCCTTAATTTATAACGCATTTTATCTCTTTTATTAGTTTTCTTGGACTTAATACAAATGATTGGGAGGAAAATAGGGTGTTTTGGCCACATTATAATTTTAAGTTTACAGGCTTTTAGGTGTCTTCATAGCGACATACAATAAAAATGAATTATTTCTATAAATTCAGGTGTCTTGTTTAAACTGGAATAGACTCAAAAGGATTTTTTTAAGTATTTTTCAGGTTTTAATAGTATCTGGTTATATACAGCTCTTTAATTATTTTAGCAGATTTGTGAAAGTGAATGTATATATAAATGTGTATGATATGTACTAAGCACCTATAACTATTTCTCGCATGAAGAGTAAAAGAAAAAAGTTTTTTGAAAACTATGTTGCCTGATTTAAAAAAGAAAGAGAACCATCACATACAAACCTTTTGTAAGATTTAGAAAGCAGTATCACACAGATCATTATAGTGTTCTAGGTATTGATGATGATTATATGAATTAAAGTATATGTAATATATACAATTTATAATGGAATCCAACAGGAACAGATTATACCATTCTCTCGGCCCGATGACACGAGTGGCACGAAATGGCTGTCGAAGCCACATGAAGGCCAGCAGGTACAATTCCCCTGCGTTCAGGGGTCACAGAACTTCCCTCTGGTGTTGGTGATTGGCTTACATGGGTGTGGTCTCACAGTTTTTCTGTTTTTTCTCAGCTGATTGGTTTAAAAGAAAAAAAAAGTCCAGGAAAACTTTCTTTCCAAGATTTAATCTAGAGATAAATTTGAACTATTCTTTGTGGTCCAGAGAGCTAATTGCTGAAATCTGCATCTTTATGCCTCATTTTAAAAATAATTCCAAGTTGGTAGCTTTTTAACTGCTCAGGTTTTTCTAATGCTGCTAGTTATTGGACAAGCAATCCAAAAACCCACTTGTTATTCAAAGGCTACAATCAAAACATTGACTTTGCTCATAAGTCTAAATTATATTTGTCTTTAGAAAGTTTTTTATTTTTTAGATAAACTGTAGGTCCGCAATGTAGACTAGTCTATTTCATTAGATAATACTTGTGTATTTAAACTCTTGTTCATTCAATTATCCGTCAAAACGGGTTTCTTTCTGCACTGTTATCAGCTGCAGAAGAAAATAAGGATGGTAGATTGATTTGGGACCTAGAGGTTAGTGGTAATGAGTAATCGCACAATTCATAATCCTGTGCAAAATGATCAACTTTAGACATGAACTTCGTGTCCATTTGATGGTGTCTAAACTTCTTTTGTATACGTCCCTGAGTATAAATAGCTCTAGCCTGAAATTTCTAGTGGTTCCAGGCTTTTAAGTCACTTTGAAGACACCTAAATAATCACAAAGGAATAAAATGCCAAACTTCAGTTTTCTTTGCTCTCATAGGAATTCTGCAGCTCAATGAGATCACCAGAGAATGACAGGTTTTCTTTAGTGTGTATGCTTCAATTGACTCATGTAGAAGTTATTCTTGTTTTTAATATAGGGCCTTAAATTATTTGGGGAAAGATATGTAAATGTTTGGTTATTTTGTGATGGTTTTCTTAAGATACATGAAAAGGAAATCTTGGGTTTGGAATTATTCCTTTCTTGGAGAGCTGTTAGGCTGTAATCAAACACTTCCACATTAATAGCATTTAAAATTTATTGTAGAAAGTCAGTTTTTTTAAACTATGTTGTTATTGCTCTTATTCTTTCACCTATTTTAAAATTAAATGAAGTGTGGGTTTTCTTTTTCATTTTTCTTTTTTTGAGCTTTTGTTATTTTTGAGTTTGATATGCATAAATACTTCTAACACATAGAATCCTTATCTTTCCTACCAGGTTTTAAAGTTTCTAATGGGGGCAAACGTTTACAGCAATGATACAGTGTGGCATGTTAAGAAGAAAAGTCTTAAATCTTTCATTTAATCTTTACTAAAGTAAATTGCCCTATTCTTTCTAAATTGCACTTGTTCAAATACATAATAAAGTGTATGTTTTGTAATCATCTGCTGACTTTCCTGATTAACTTTTGTGACATCTTATCAATTTCAGATCAATAATACTTTAGAATTGTCAGTGTCTGTTCATTCTGAATAAAGTAACAAAGTTTTAAAATCAAGAATAATGACATTTTATTTAAGTACCTACTTGAAAACTACTATACTCTAAAGCTCTTACATGTTTTCTTCTTCATTTTTATTATTACAGTTCTGCAGAATCGGAAGACTTGGCAGTACATTTATATCCAGGAGCTGTTACTATTCAAGGTGTTCTCAGGAGAAAAACTTTGTTAAAAGAAGGCAAAAAGCCCACAGTAAGATTTTATCATATTATATTTTAACACTTCTAAAAATATGTAAATGTATATAGGACTCCAAAAAATAAGACAGTTGAAATAAAACTAGATATATAATCCACTTGAAATAATTTAAGATTTGCCTCACCATTTAATTTAAATTTCAGTTAAGGGAGTTCTCTGGTGGTGCAGTGGCTTAAGGCTCCCGTGCTATCAGGGCTGTGGCCTGGGTTCGATTCCCATCCAGAGAGCTACCCACATTTAAAAAAAAGGCAAAAATAAATAAATAAATAAAATAAAAATAAATTTCAGTTAAATGATAACATTTATGGTGCTGAAATCAAGCTTCTCTTGTATGTCTCTTTCCCCTCTAATATATAGTTCTTAGAAAGATTTCTCAGGGAACCTTGAAGTATATACTGTTAAGAAGTATTTTAGTAATAAGTTTAGGAAAAATAGAGAATAGAGAGTAACAAACCTATAAAATGAAGTTCAGCCAATTTTGTTTTGTCAGTTCCAAGTTGTTTAACTTGATAATGCAGTTTTATTTTCCCATGTGGAATAGAATCCCCCCAGATACTAAATGTCCTCCAAACCATAATTATATTTTTAAAAAGTTGGTGGAACAAAGATTTTCATATGTAACACAGCATTTATTTTTCCCCAGCAGCAGCACAGTAGTTTGACAACTAAAAAAATATTTTCTTTTCTTGAATAATATTATAATTTATTGAATTTGGAATAAACTTTGATGTATACCTACACTTCAAGTTTTTGAAGATAATCAAGGCTTCTTAAAAAAATGGAGAAGTCGCTTACATATAAGTGATCTGATTCTGCTGCTTATGGTAGACCAGCTAGTGAACTAAAAATAGTGTCAATTGAGACGTAGCCACGTGGATTGGTGCCAAATGCCAGAAATAGAGCAGCACACAGTGCCTGCCTCATGGAGATGACATTCCAATGAGGAAAAATAGAAAACAAGTCCTTCAAATAGGCTAATAGGATGGAAAATGATGGAGTGAGGAGGAATGTCACCATAGCGAGGCATTTTAGCCGAGATCTGAATGAGGAAGGGGATGTAGCCATGTGAAGAGCTCGGATTCAGGAGACGAGAAGGCCTGTGTGGTTGACGCGTTCAAAGCAGAGGCGATGGAAGAGATGAAGTCGGGGAGAGGCTAGCGTTGCTCGGTGATGTATTAGATGTGACAGATGAAGTGGAAGTGAAGATAACTTCTGGGTTTTGGACTGAGTCGGGTGAATGTTGGGAACATTTATTGACATGGGGATAGAAGGGGCAGGTAAGTCTTGGCCAAGTTCTGTTTGATATGCTTATTAGACATTTAAGGGGAGATGTCAGTTTGGTTTTTTTAAAGTATGGTTCAGAAGGACAGCAGAGAGATGGTGGCCAAAAATAAATTTAGGAGTCATTAGTATGCAGATAGTATTTGAAACATGGGCCTGGATGCGATAACTGATCTATAAAGAAAGAGTAACTGTACTCAGAGGGGAAGAAAAGATGGCTATGTTTAACTAGGGTTATGTTGTATTGGGGAGCAAAGCAGTGAGATTAAAGTGTTTGGAAGGGAATTGGGTTACAGCTGGAACCAGTAATACAAGCTAAATATGAAGAAGAAAGAGGAAGGATACGGTGTGGGGAGGCCATGGCAATACTAGATAATACTAAAAAGTGATAGGATTCTTGATGAGATCAATCACTGTTGAATGAAAGTATTAGTAGCATGTATTAAGAGGAGATGCTAGGAATATTTGAGGTAAAATTTCAAACGTGATACAACTCTTAAGTTTACGCTAAGATGGCTGAAGTGGAGCAAAGCCCAAGATCACTGACACTAAGTAAGGAACTGAGACTCCAGTAGCATTTCAGGAGTGTGCTCATGTGTTTGTCTTCTCCAGGTGGCATCTTGGACAAAGTATTGGGCAGCTTTGTGTGGGACACAGCTTTTTTATTATGCCGCCAAATCTCTAAAGGCTACAGAAAGAAAACATGTAAGTAGTCCTCCTCTGAATTGTTAGCATAGCTTCATAACCCCTTTAAGAAAGTAATCCTAATGGAATAGAACGGTTTGGTTTGTTTTTCCATATTCTAATCCAGAAGTTCTTACACCTATTCCTTATTTGAGTATTGTAATGGAATTATTTTTATTTAGTAAGACCATTCCAAGGAAACTCTTGGAATAAGTTCCATATTTTGAAGTTTCTTTTTTGAATGCTGATTTTCCATTGCAAATGTCAGAACTGCGCATTACAAATATCTGTCTTGGCCTCAAAGTCTTCCCAAACCTGCATTTCTTATTCAGAAAATGGTTGAAAATTAATGCCTTGGAGTCTTGGTTCCTCATGTATAAAATGTGAAAAAAAAAATTGCAAACATCATCTGAAGAACTTTCTGCCTCAATCTCTGCATGATTTTCCCAGCAGCAAAGAGTAATAATCGTTTCTATGGTTATTATGGTCTGTTTTCTTTGCTTCATATTAAAAGAAGCCTCTCAGTGCTCATTTCTCCAAATGTAGAATCTTTCTATAAATCTTTTTTGCATAGTTTTGTTTTTATATTCTAGTGATATATTTTTGAAAGGAAGAATAATTTTCCATGTTGCATTAATAAAATCTCTTTGAGAGGAATTTTATTTCTAAATTATGTATTTTGTGGGGGAATTAAGTGGTTTACCATACTGAGGAAAGGTAAGCCACTAAAAAAATGAAGTCCTTTTACTACTTCTGAATTACCCAAGTGTCACTGCATAATTCTTTATCCTCACAGTGAGGCCCTGTAATCAAACCAGAGTTATAAGAGTACATTTTTGGTTTAAATAAATGTGGGAAGCACTATAACGTATCACCAAAGTCTGTCTTTATCAGTCATAGCACAAGCAGCCGCTGTCCGGAATTTCACGTTAATCATTGCCTTGCTTTATTCTTTAGAGTTTACCATATATGTTGCCTTAACACATTGCTTCATTTTTTAACTGTACCTGAGTGGAATCATATAAATTGTTAAGCATTGGCTTTTCTGCTTATTATTATAATTGTTTAGATGGAGTCCTCACATTAAGGTAAAGGATTTTTCTTTTATTCTAGTCAGATTTATTGTAGTAACCTTAACCCAAGAAAATTACACACATTACACACTGGAGTATTTTGCAGAGTAATTGTCTCGGTTAGTACTGCTGTACTCGGAAAACACGTTGATACAGCTCAGTTGAATTCCTTGTCTTCACATATAGTTCACTCTGCACATAGCCATTTTGATACAGTTGGCTGGGTTTCACTTAGTTGATGATTGTAAAGAAGTAGCTATTCAAAATAAAATGTTTTCTAAATTTTTTTCCTAGCTTTTGAGTCTGAAGAAGCCAAATTAGAGAATTGATAAGATACCTGAATTTGTCATCTACATATGTTAAATATCTTTTTGTTTTGATATTACTACTTATTGATAACATGCTGTGATAGTTTGGGTGTTTAATTATATGAGGTTTCTGATAAATAATGTATATGAAATATTTAGAACATGGTGGATTGTGAGAAAATCAAATCAAGTACCAAGGAAATGGACTGTATTCCTCATCTTTTTTTAGTTAAAACTTTTAAAATTAAAGAACTATAAGAAGAAGATAAAGGGTATAGAGACAGATCCCTATTTATATTTACTATGTGTTTTAGGACAGAAGAGATAATAGAATGAAAACAATGAAGGAAAAATTTTTTTAATATTTTTCAAACAAGATTACAATATAAATTGGAAGAAAATATTGCCTATATATAAGCAACAGATAAAGTATTAAAATCTGTTATAGAAACACACCACCACCTGTGAGTATGTAGGGTTCCTCCCAGAAATTTAACGTGAATCTAACTGTGAGGAAACAAATCAAATCCAAATTTTGGGACATTCTTCAAGATAACTGGCTTGGATTCTTAAGACCAAAATTTCACATATAGAGAGTCAGGGGTGGGGAGAGAGGAGGACTGTTTTATTAATAGATTAAAAGAGAGTGAAGAGTATTGACAACAAATGCAGCGTGTGTTACCTTAGTTGAATCCTGGAGATGATTTTTTTTAAAGGTTATAAAAGTCATAATAGAGACAACTGAAGAAATTTTAATATGAACTTTATATGATTATATCTCTTAAATTTCTTAGATATGATACTTACTTACATTGTGGTTATATAGGAATATATTTTTAGGAGATATCTGTGTAAATATTTTAGGGTTTAATGTTATGATGTCTGCAACTTACATTTAAATGTTCAAAGAGATCAAGCAAATGCAAAATGTAGATATATGGGTAATCATTGTAGCATTTTTTTCAACTTCATCAAAATTAAAAACTGGAGGGGGAAAATCACTAATGAAAATAGACGTATTCGTATATATACGTTGAATGCAGAAAGAAGCAGCCTGGAAACCACATGCTTGCGTTGTTTTCTGTCTGAAGTATACATTTTTCTTTGCCTGTGAGGAGCAGAGTAGTCCTGGGGATGTAGAGTAACTGGGGAGAGAGGAGAGGGACTGTTATTTTGTTATATCTACATTTTTTAATGTTTTAAAATGAAAACTTTCACTTGGAAATATTTTTAATGAAAGTGTATTGTGAATTCATGTCAATTTTTTTTGCAGATATGTTTGAACCAATCACTACATTATAATGAATGAATGAAGAAATATTGTTTGATTAGTTAATTATTAAAAACCTAGACAGCACCTGAAAAAAACCTGTAACACATCTATGACATCGTAAATTCATCCTAGAAAAAGTGCTACAAACCTCATTGCTAAATATCACTACAGTCACCTTCAAAGTACTCCCCTTGGGAAGCTATACACCAACCGCAGCACCTAGTCCACCCTTCAAAGCAGTTTTGGAACTCTTTCTGGAGTGGCTATCAGAGCTGTCATCATACCCAAAAGCTGACAATTAAGTTCACAAACTTGCTACCATGTGTTTACGTTGGCAACACTGTACAAACTGCTCAATAATGTGTCATAACCTATGATGACAGCTGTAATGGCCATTCCAGAAAAAGTATTCTAAAATTGCTTTGAAGGGTGGACTAGGTGCTAGTGTCAGTGCACAGCTTCCCAAGGGGAGGACTTCGAAGGCAACTGTAGGGATACTTACCAACGAGGTATGTAGCACTTTTTCTAGGATGAGTCCAACCTTGTAGATATGTTAGACCTTCGAATACTCAGCCAGAATAAAATAGGACAGTAGAAAAATGGAGAAGGGAGATACATAGAAGATGCAATATAAATAGGTAATAAACATGGAAAGATGCACAACCTCAGTGAATGCCGAACGCAGCCCCTCACAGCAATACCAGCTGGCACACGGGTGCAGACGTTTTCCTACAACACTCACCTGGCAGGGAGCCTGTGCTATAAGGGGCCCGCCCGCCCAGAAGATAATGCCGGATTTTCTGGGGTCCCCCCCTTGTAGATGAATTTATCAGTCCACTAACAGATAGATTGTGGTCTTGTGAAAGAACAAAAGGAATGTTAGGTGTCGATAAAGAGCTGAAGCTGAGAAAGATCTGGAAAACAGGTGACTGACTATAGAGGGTGTGCCCAGATGGAATTACAGTAAAAGGCCCTGAGTCAACCTGATCAGCGTGAAGCCACAAATACCATCTCTCACTAGAAGAGACTGAAAATACGCTCTGACACTTAAGTTGTGCTTAGGATGAACCACAAAGATAACCATTTAATTACCTTTTTATCTCCCAGTTCAAATCAACATCAAATAAGAACGTATCTGTGGTAGGATGGATGGTGATGATGGCTGATGACCCAGAACACCCTGATCTCTTCTTGCTGACAGACTCGGAGAAAGGTGAATCATTAGCATAACTAGAGGCTAAAGTACTCCATACACATAACTTTCCATAAGCCAAAACCCAGTTGAACTGAATGCAGTAACTCAACCTGGGGAAGGCTTGTGTAGTTTAATCTTGGGAAACATTTCTGTCACATAATGTATAGTAATTATGTCAGTATTTTAAATACCAATTCGTATCTGTTGTTTATTTAATAAGCTTATTTAAAAACTTTTCTGTTTTGTTTTTTTGCTACAGGAGCATAAGCTTGAAATTAAAAGCCCAAGTAATCCCCAGAAACCTGATAACTAGGAAGGGAAGGAGGGAATTTGAGAATCTACCCATATAAGCTACTTTCATTTTAAAATCTCAGAGATTTGCCATATACGCAGTACTTCTTCGTTTATACCCTGAATTAAATTGTTAAGTTCTGAATGTGGTGGAGGTTTTCCTTTATATGATTTTTATTCCATTACTTTTAATTAAATTAATTGCTTGCTTGACTCAAAGCACTTTCCTAAGAAGTATAATTTTGATGGTACTACTTTGCTTGTAATATATAGAGACATTTATGAATGAAATTATTGGCTATTGGCCATGGGAGTTCTTAAAGTGGATGGAAGAAGTTGGAGGGTGGGCTGTGTGGGTCATGTCACAGCCCCTGACCCTGCCTGTGTCTGCAGGGAGCCCTCACTCTGTCATCAGAGTAGATCCTAACGGGGTGCAGCTCTTCCCCGTACCAGCTGCCAGCTGTTGATAAGCAATCAAGGAGGCAGCCAGAAAGGAAATGCCTTCACTTCTGCCCAGAATCTTGCACTCCAGCAACTCACAATGGAAATACCATATTACCGTGTATTGACTGTACAATTATATTTTGACCTCTATTCAAAATGTATTTTATATCAGCAGATAATCTGCTTTAGGATGTTATGGTATTATAAGTAAAAAGTTAAGCAAAATATGTTGGATATAGACAGTAATTATTGTGGCCAGCTTAATTGTAACAATGCCTTTTTTTTTTAATCTAATGTCTGCATCTGAGGTTAGCCAGCAAAATGTTATTAGTTGAATAATTAAATATTTGGTGAAGAAAAACTATTGCTTCTAAAAGTGAAAAAATTCTTTGAGTGTTTAAAATCTCCAAGAAAAGCTCCTGGGCCATTGAATGTAGTTACAAAGAAAGGTAGAAATAGGTAAAAATGGGGAGATAAAAAGAATTTAGGCAAATGAAAAAAGGGAATAAAGCTCAACTTAGGGCAATCTATGGTACATGATTCCTTTCCTTTCTCAGTTTATTACCTCAATACATATAACTTACAAAAATCCTTACTACTTGTCAGGCTTGAATTAGAGATGACCTAAGGTCTACTAAATACACAAAACACAGATGAATTTCTAATTCTCAAAAAGAGAAAAGGATGTCTCAGATTTTCCCAGGGATCCCTCAGTAGACCTGGAAATCTGTTATAATTTCAATAGATGTAACTAAAAACTAAAGGCATGGCTGATATTGAGGTTGGTTGATTAACCCTTAATCATATGAAATGGCTAATGGCTAAGTATTAAACATACTAAAGCATGCTGACCTATAAAAACTCCATATTAAATCTAATAGATCATCTGAGTAGCCCATATTCTGCCCTCTCATCCTTATATACAAATCTAGAGAAGTCAAACAATTTTATTTAGATACACTTTCACCTAAAGAATATTTATGGAAACCAGGTTACTTCTCTTCCAGTTCGTAAACAGCAGAGCAGTGACTTTGTGCGTAAATGGTGGCATGTAAATGTAGTGCGGAGAGCTCTGCCTTTTATTTGGATTGGAAGGACAGGTGTTAGAGAAACAGAATTCTGAAACGGGGAACTCTGGTCATGTTCTGTTTTGCTCTTTGGTAGCTGGCAGAATTGGCGTATGTTAGAGTCCTTAAATTCTAATTATTTTTCTTTGTTTTTGATAACTTCAGGAAATTCGTACAAGTTCCAAGCTGGCAGCAGAATGAACGCGATGCTGTGGTTTAAGCACCTGAGCGCCGCCTGCCAGAGTAACAAGCAGCAGGTGAGCGTCTCACTCCCCGACAGTCCGCAACCGGAGCGCGCGAGGGCTGTCGGGGAAGTACCCAGCCGGGTAATACGAGAAATAGAGGCACGTAAGGGTGCGTGTTTTTCCGGACAGCCCTTGTGTATGTAAGAGTTCCAGGGAGAAGTAAGTAGACTTAACTTTCTAAATGAAATAGGAAATTAGTTCTGTTTTTATTCTTGTTGACAGCAGTTAGCAAGACATGAAGTCCACATTTTAACGAGGAGATGGACCGTGAACAAGTGAACAAATAGAATTTCAGTTAGTGACACTATATAAAGAAACACGGAATTATGTGACGATAGAGTGATGGCAGTAGAGACAACTTTAAAATAAGTAGGAGTGAGCAGCAGGGATCTCCCGAAGGAGATGGCATTGATATGAATGACAAGAAGGAGTGGCCATGTGAAGGTTAGGGGGCACAGTGCCAGTAGAGGGAGCAGAAAGTGCCAAGACCCTGAAGCTGTAACTCTCCCCGTGTCGCTAGAGTGTAGTGAGAGGCAAGGGAGTGTAGCTCTGGAGGAGGTAAAAATTAGGGAGCACTTCAGATTAATGCAGTTGGTTCTGATTCTTTATTTGCTCTGTTGACAACTTGATGAGGATTTCTGTGGTTGCAGTGAAACCCAAAAACATTTGGATTTTTTTGTTTTTATTTTACTGAAATAAAGAGGATCCAATTCAGAAGCTTTCAGCTGCAAAGGAAACTCAGTCCATGGTGTTGTTTCCCCGCAAACCCTGTTGCCAGTTTAAAGTTGAACCACAACGTGGTTGAGCAGACATGAATGTAATTGCAGTTAAGGAACTTTATATAGACTTTTTTAGACCAGCTTTTAGTCTAATATGTTTGATAATAATTGGCTTATGGTCCTGAAATGCAGAAGAAGTATATGTTATCAGTAGCTAATTTTGAATAATACACTTTGTAAGCTTATAAAGCTTAGGAAGGTATGTTTCCTGTGCTATCAGGACCTAAGTTATTATCCCTTCGATGATCAAAGAAAAAATCTAAGGCTCAGAGCTGCTACGTGACCTATAGAAGGGTCAAACAAGTGAAACGTGGTGAATGGAGGACCTGAGATATAAACTCTGTCTTTATCCTTTAGGCCCATTCTTTTTAAATATTGTTGGAATGGGCTGTGTTCTCAAAATTTTTATTCCAAATACATAAGAAAGACTCATAGCCATACTGGGTACAATTTTTCGCAACCTCCATTAAGAACATGAAATGCCATAGAGCAAAAGTTATTCTCTTGGCCTTGCCAAGTTAGTGTCTGGGACAGAAGAAAGGAAGCAGGCCTCCTTTTGCCTGGACTGCATTTTTTAGGACTCAACTCCCTGCTGTGCATTTTCTTTAAATGGAGCTTAACATGTTTATTGTCATGTTTTTTAAATCTCAGATTTCAAGATTAATCTAGACACTGTATGTATACCAGCATAGGGGCTCAATTTCTTTTAGTGTATTAATGGACTTTCCTGCTAAATAGATCAACCAGAGATGTATAAATCGTTTTTATGTGTTTGTTTCTATATTTTGCAAGAAGCAGAGTAGTAGCAAATTTATAAATAGAAGCTATGAAATTTGAAAATTGTTAGTAGAACACTCTAATTGACTCAAATATACCTTAAACCACATTCAGGCAACTTAGGAGGAAATGAAACTTTTACTTTATTTAAATATGAGTTTCTTATAACCAGACCTGAGAATTTATACTTTAACTTAAGCACTTGAGCATTTACATTGTATTTGATTTATAATTCAGGTAAAATAATTTTTCATTGAGAAGCTGACACATGTGGGAGGTTTTTTGTTTGTTTTTTGTTTTGTTTTGGTTTTTTAGTATCTTAGATTTTTAAAAGAAGATTGCTAAAGAGTGAGAGCTATTAAGCTGTTTTAAAGGACAGAAGTGACCACAGATATATGAATATCTCTACCAGCACAACTTTAGTAAAGGTCAAGAGCGTTTCTTTAGTCCTTGACTAGAGGACTCATCACGTAATTTTTTTAAATAAAGTATATTCATGTTTCAAAGGCTTAGTGTTGAATTTCAGACTTACAAAGCAATCAGATTAAATCTGATCAAGTTTATAAGCAGCAAACATTATATAACATTGATTTTTTTCAGTCACGAAGTGTCAGATCAGAATTTATCTAACAATGAGTTTTAGTCTTTTGTGCTTACTTTCATGATGATTTCACAAAGAAAGTTTTAGTAATGTTAGTTATAAAATTAATCTATGCAAGATTTGAAAGTTTGCATGTAGGAATTCATGCTAATACTTATGAAGGAAAAAATAAATTATGGCAAGCATGTTGTCTGGAATCTCACTCTACTAGAACCACACTCTTTTCTCCTTCTTTAATTCACTCAGTGAACATAGACTGAGCCCCTTGTGTTAAGCAGGAAAGATACTGCCCTCCCCCTTTATCCCATCCTGATTTCAGTGTACTAGAAAGAGAGTATTAACTCATGTCAGTAGTTTTTCTCCAGAAATGTTTTAGCATGTTTTATTCATTAGTCATAAATGATTGCAGTACCTTCTAGCACATTTCTTTTCTAAAAAGATATTTTTGGGTCAGAAAGATTTTCATATTTGAGCTTACTTAAAATAAAGAGGAAGGGGGAGTTCCCTGGTGGTCTAGTGGCTTAAGGCTTTGGCGCTGGCACTGTCAATGCTACGACCTGGGTTCGATTCCCAGCCAGGGAACTACCCACATACAAAAAAAAATAAAATAAAATAAAGAAGAAGGATTAGAAATACTACTTTGAAATAGTACTTTGAAAAGCAACTTTTAAATACTATCAGTTAGTAATGCTTGTGTTTTTTAGGTTCCTACAAACTTGATGACTTTTGAGTAAAAGCCTAAGAAAGAAAAGAGGTGAACTGTTGCTCCAAAGTGAGAGCAAGGACCTGATGACAGAGCGCCAGCAAAAAACCAGTCCTGTGCCAGGAAGAGCCCAGAGGTTCTGTCTCAGCCTTTGGAGTTCTAAACCAAAAACGCACTAATTTCAGAGAATGAAGTGAGACATTCCCAGAGAACAAATTGGAGCTGCAAAACAAACTGCCATGGACCATGCTTCTTATCTCTGAACTGACCTGTGGAAACCACTGCCTTAAAAGAATGAAAGGAAAACCAACATGAAACACCAAATAGTGTGTGTGAATCTTTTGGCGGTGCTGTGCTTGGAATAGATCGTAGCTAATTTGCATTTCTTTTAACTTTGTACTAATTTTGGAGGGGGAATCGCCTTTTTTAGATACACTTTAAAAAAAGAAAAACATATTTCTAATGGGTTAGGTCAGGAGCTGGTTTTGCACCAAGGTGTAAAGATACTTTTTAATTCGCAGGATTCTACCAGTAGCCTATCTGAAAGGTTTGTTCAGCCTCCACTGGTCTACAGCCTCACTCCCTGCACAGCAGGCCTGTAGGCATCAGAAATGTCATAGTACGAGTTGTTGGGGTTTGTTTGGGACTTCGGGAGGGTTTTTGTTTGGTTTTGGATGAGGAAAGATATTTTTAAACACTAAACTTCTGAAATTTAGTACTGTATAGGGAACATTACTTCCTGCAGGAGGTATAAAGGCTGAGTGTTCACATGCCAGACACTTTTTTCAAGTGGGCTCCAGAAAACATGGTTTGTTTTTAACTGGGTTTAAGGTTAGCCTTCTTCTATATGAATTGATTCTTGGACCACAGATCTGCTCAGTAGAGAACTGCAATCCCAACCTAAACTTTTCTGAGATTTTTTACAGTAATTACACTTTTAAAGTTAATTGGATTATCCCTTCTACCAGCCACAGGTGATTTTTATCCTCAAGGTGATACATTGATATTTCACCAGGGTATTTTCTTTTACAGTGTTTATTGTGCACAATGCCAGGTTTTTTATTACTCATTTTTATTATTTTTGTTTAGTATGAGATTCAGGTTCACATTTGTTTAAAAGAGATTCTACATACATATGTATGTATGTTATTATAAGGCATACAAAATCATTTGAAAAGGGAAAAAGGTGAAAGATTGAGATTCTGGTATCAAGACTTCCCTTATACAACTTTCCTTTATTACAAAACATTTTTCTGAAAACTTACTATATACATGTGTGAATGTGTGTACATATATACGTATATACATACATATACATACATACATACATACATACAGGTATTGGTCCCTATCCTGAAACCAGATTTTGTCAGTAGCTGACCAGGCAGTTTTGTGAGAGCTCTTCTATGCAATAATGCATTTAATATCCAAAATAAATGTTGACTTAACCAAAAGAAAAAAGTTTGAAGGTAAGATGCCTTAGAGTTTTAACAAAAAATGATAAACAAAGGCTTTGTGTTGTAGCAATGGCCCAGAGTGAGAAATGCTTTCTGACTAATATCTTCTTCTAGGCTTCTATTACTTTGGGCCTCATGTAAAACTTCTCACATTTGTATTCTTAGAAAATGTCATACTTTTTTTCTCATAAGTGTTTCACTCTTGAAACTCAAATAGCAAATATTTCTGCCCACAGAATAGTTAGCTAAAAATCTATCCAAAGGGATGTAAAAGAGTTGGTGTTTTTTTTTTTGAGTACTAAGTTTTTAAATTTAGTTTTCATTTCAGATGATATTGAGAGTTCAAATATTTTTCTCATAGCACAGTTAGAAATACCATTATTTCTGGTTTTGTGGAAAATGACATGGGCTGGAGAGGGCAAAGTGCTGAATGATTTTTCAGTTAATGACCGCCCTCCGCCGTCCCGGGCTTAACCCATGTTGGGTATATAGCCAGCAGTATTACTGTGTAGACCATGCACATCTTATTTTGTTTTGCATTTTTTTAATTCCTTAATTTGTTCATTTCTCTTCTGAAATTAGTGTTTTTGTATGTGCTTTTTACAAAATATTGTGGATGAGAACCCTGTGGATTTTTTATTATCATTATTTTGTTTGTCATAAATAAGCTGAAGTAGGTATGTCATAGGTGAACCGAATCTATAGAGATAAGCAACTGGAAGTCAGAGCCTGACATGACACAGTTTTGCCAAAGAGGGAGCTAAACTGGAAGATGTGTTTGATATTTTCACCTCTAAACATTAACAGGTGCTTGCACGGAGTAAGAATAGTGTTCAAATTTGGTAAATGGTCTACACGAAGAATTGTGGCCCCTGACTAAACTGAAACTCTTAACACAACTGTGCATAGAAGTCACCATTGTTTTTCTGTCTTCAAATGTGTTCAAAGGATTAGTCATTGCTTTTTAAGATTATTTTAGCATTTGAAGCAAAGTAAATTAAAATAGTGTAGGTGAATTTGTGATCTACAATTTACCAAATGATATCTAATAATAATTCAAGCAAAGAAAATATGTCACCAAAATATTTTAAATATTTAGGTAGTTTATCAGTGAGCTGATGAATTTATTTCCTTCTTATTAGAACTACCCTTTACTAATTAATAAGTTTGTGACCCAAAAGCTTGAAATTTCCATCAATATTAAGCTCATTTGTTTCTCTCCTGGCCAAGAAGAACTCATAGAAGTGATAAATTTTAGCTGGTTCATGATAAGCATAATGATTGGCACATTATATGGCCTAGTAGAGTAGTATATAATACTAGCCAAAATAAAATTTGAGACATATTTCATGTAACATTTTATTTGAACGTAGGAAACTCATTTTTCATGTGGAAGTAACATACCAGTTTTTAAAATATAACTTTAAAAATAACTGCATAATGACCTTCCGGAGCACTAGGTTTTGGTTTCGTGTCCCCTCTGCACTGGGGCTCTGCTGTAACCTCCAAACGGTAAGAATTGAAAGAGAACTGATCAAACACACCTTCCTATTTTGTTTTCTTCACTATGTAAATATTGTTTATGTAAACATTACAAAAAGGGATCCAAACGGTTTGAGTTTGAGTAGCTTTTTCTCCATAGGCATGTGCTTCGATGACAGATGTTTTTCCTGTGTGGGAAATGCCATATAACTATTGCACTATCTTCTGTGTGGACTGTCTTGGTATTCGGTCTTTCTGTATGTCAAGAGTTGGGTGTTTATAGTTACAAAGTTTTTATAAGTGGCTTTATTCCTCTTCTAGAAGATTTGTAAAGGAGACCAAGGAGCACTATTGTTGTAGAAGGACGAAATGTTTACAGTCTCTAGTGTACACACTCTATATATTAGTTGAAACTGGGGCCCTCTAAGAGCAGCCTAGTCTGTTGATCTCTTGGGATTGCTAGAATTTAGCCTTGCCAAATGACTTGAGCAGAAGTATTTTTTTTTCTTTTTCTTTTCTTTTTTTTGTTAAATCTGTAAGCTCTATGCCTTTACTACTGAAAACAAAACTATAGGATCATATTAATTGGAAATCAATTAATCAGTCAATAGTAGTAGATTTAGCCCATTAGCTATTTAAAAGAATATATCCACTGTTGACTTTCTTCCTATTTTTTGAGGAACTAGTTTTTAAACCACCTTATTATCTTCTGCAAACAAGGGGAAACAGTGTTGCTTAACAGAAGATAATCTTTAATAAAAGAAATTCTCTGCTTCAAAGGCTTTTGAAATAATTGGATCCCTTTTTGGAAATGAAGGTGAATTCAGCTGTGGCCCAGTGGAACAATGATATGCTGTTGCATGAATAGATGATATAAAACAAGTGGTGAGGTTTGTCTGACTTCTTCAGTGATCTTTTTGGGTTTGCCTTTATTTTCTTCTTTTGTAGTATTTCTTTCAAACATAGTAAATTTATGATTGTATAGCCAGAGTGGTATTCTGTTTTTCTAAGCTTTGAGATATAAACACTGTTATTTAATCACATTGAGGATAATTATTTTCCATGTGAAGTCAACCTTTCAAAATGATTTAAGTACTTTTTGCTTTTGCTCCTCTAAAAATGGCTTGTGTCTAAAGTGACTTTTTTTTTCCTGATCAAAGATATCTGTGCATTCAAACTCTCGAACTTATTGAAAGCAATTTCACTACACCAGTATCTCAAGTTGTAGTGTGGGGGAAATGTGGTCAGTGCCTTATCAATTTGAAGACCAATTTTAGGGCATTGAGTGTGACAATCATTTGCCCTCTTGCTCCTTTATTTCAGGAGTGTGTGCTATCCCTCTCTCCACCAGCTTCCTCCTTCTCGTAGCAATTCTGAGAACATCTGTGCAGATACTTCTAGGTAGTTGATGTGGTCCTCCTTGGTTTTGAGTCTTTCTAGAAAAGCTCCCTTCCCTCCCTGCCCCTCTCCTTCCAGGATGGGAGACTAAAAATAAATCCCCCAAATCAACCTTTAGATGAGCAACTCTGAAGAGCATCCATCGAGCTGAGTTTATTTTGTGGTGTTGATACTTTTTGAGCATAGACATAATTATAAGGCCTTTCACAGAACCTCTAAAAGAATGTGATACAGCCAGAAGGAATGTTTGGATTTTATTAAAGCTTCTGAAATCTTGTGATGAGAGTCCCTTTGGCAAGAAATGAGATGTAGTTTGGTGCATTCTTATATTTAAATAAGACTGGGAAGAAACAAGCCCTCGCTTAACCTACCAGTTACTGTTTGCTTGAAAATATAATATTATGGCAGGAAACAGAAAACAACTCCAACACGTAAAGGGAAGTTAAGAGACTGAACTAGCTTTCCCAGTAAAAGCAGAGCTTGGAAACTTTTTGCTTCTCTGGGATTATTGCAAGATCTGGAGCTACTGTTACTCAACTGAGTTAAGATGCTATTTCCAAAATTTTTAAAGGGCTTGTCTCTTCCAGAGTTGGCAGGTAGACACAGTCTTCAAAGCCACACAAGGGTTAACTGGTCCACGAGGGTTAATTATTATTATAGCAGAATTTAAATTTTGATTCTAGTCATTTAGACCGCAAAGTAGTGATGAGAGTAAAGGAATACAGAGTGCTTTGGGGTTGAACAACTTTTTAACAGACAAGCAGAAAATTTCATAAATACTAGTTGTGTTGTAGACACCAGGTAACAAGTTTCCCCTGAAGATACCACCTGTTAGAATTACTCATACATATAGTCCAATAATTACTGACTTACGAGGTCTGACAGAGGAGCGGATGATAAAGTCACCACGCTCTCAATACTTTCTCCACCTTGTGTATTGACACATTCATTGTTTTACAGCCTACTGAAGTGTGTACGTGTGGGGAGGAGGTGGGGACCCAGTTCCCAGTGTCATCTAAAGGAGGTTAACACCTGGGACAAATACCCAGTGATGATAATGCAAAGGAAAACGCAAGCCATTTTTAGTCTTTATCCCAGTTAACTTGAGGCACTCGATGGCACTATGACCTCCTTGAGTGACGTGCAGCTTCGGTTCCTCCCTCACTTTTTTGTTTCTGTTTAATATGCAGATGTAAGTGTGAGATCTTCCGTGTGTCTGCATAAGCAAACCGAAAATGACTTAAGTACAGTTTTTTGAAATATTTCTATTGAAATAAATTACTTAAAAATATAGGTTGTGCGGGGATAATTTATTACTGTATTAACATTTTTAGTATTAACGTTTAAAGTGCATTTTATCATTAACATGGAATTAAATCCGCTCACTCGATTGTTTTTTTCTTTCTAAAATGGTTGACACGGGTTTTGTCGGTGAGGAGACGTTTCTGTCTGGGTCACCTTTGGTGGTTCTCTACCTCAGGACGAAGGAAAGGGGTCACGGGCGCGTGTGTCCCCTGCGAGCACGTGGTATGGTATGAGCCGTCCCCGAGGAGGCGCGCTCTGCCAATTCGGATTTCCTACGGACTCAGACGTGACGTTCGTTCGCGTTCCCATTTCTGAAAACAGCCCATCCCCCAGCCTTGGTGCCTTAAACTGGAGGAAGTATGAAGAGACCTGCGTGGGGCCTCCCGGACGCCGGCGCCTGGGACGTGGGTTTCGCTCTACAACACGTGAGCTGCTCTCCGAAGCCTGGGGACCTCCACACGGGTCTGAGGGCCCGTTTCCAACGATTCTCTTACCTCTCTAGTGGCCTGTGAATGTGTCCTGTACTGCAACCAAAAGATAATGACAGTTCTCTGAAAGGGTCACCCTGTCGGTACGGGCTGGAGCACGCTCCGCTTCTGCTTCCCCTTTCCGCCTCGTTCGTCGTACTCCCCCAGCCGGTACCGTGTCGCCTTAGCAGTTCTGGGCTCTTCCCTCCGATCGGTGTGTCAAGCTCAGTGAAAACGCTGTTGGGATTACTTTGAGTGTATAGGTTGATTTGAGAATTTATTTGGAATTTCTGTGAATTTATAGATGAATTTGAGAATGAACAGTTTTGAAAAGTTTACTCCTCTCACCTGTGAACAAGGACTATGTATTAGGGTTTTAGTGTCCCTCAGCATTTTATAGTTTTTCTCTCTGCTGCTTTCATGCATCTTTTATTAGCTTATTCCAGGTAACTAGTTTTTGTTTCCAGGAGTATGACTTTTTTCTGTTACATTTCTAATTAGTTATTACTTGTGTGTAGGAATGCTGTTGATTTATATGTTAATACTTAACATTCAGCAACCTTATTGAACTTGCTTATCTAGTTCTAATGGTTTGTCCAGTATGAATCTCTTGTCGTATTAGCTGCATATTAGGCGATAGATTGGGAGGAAATAGTGGAGTTTATAAAATGTAGTATTCATATCAACAGTATACAAGTTTTTGCAAAACAGGAAAATTTATTCAATAGAAAAATGTGCTAAAGCAGGAATGTCCAACCTTTCGGCTTCCCTGGGCCACGTTGGAAGAAGAATTATCATCTTGGGCCACACATAAAATACACTAACACTAACGGTAGCTGATGAGCTTAAAAAGAAAAGGTCTGTGCATAATTTTTGTAACGTGTTAATGTTTACAAATTTGTGTTGGACCGCGTTCAAAGCTATCCTGGGCTGCATTTGGCCTGTGGGCCACAGGCTGGACAAGCTTGTGCTAATGGATGTGAACGGACAGTTGGTAGATGGAAGCCTATGTGGCTAATCTGTGAAAAGATGCTCAGTTTCTCTAATAGAGAAAAGCAAAGTAAGTCATTAGAGAGCCATCACATTGTATCTGTAAAACTGGTGAGAAATAGCCAGATAATGCCAGTTGCGGTAAAGCCAGGAAAAACTGGCATCACGCATGCGGGTGAGGGTCTGACTGGTGAGGCCACGCGGAGAGCATCTGGGCAGTCTCGGGAACTCGTGTCTACAGAGCTTAGGAGTTAAGACTTCCAACACTGGATTGCTTCCAGTTAATTAACTGCATGGCCTTGAGCAGATGACTTAACTTTCTCAAGTTCCTCATCTCTAAGTCGTACACAGTGACAGAGCCTGCCTCAGAATTGAGGCTCTACTTCACTGAGAGATCTCAGGACCCTAGAGCAGGGCCAGCATGCAGGACGCATTGTCAGTGCTACAATCCCTGTCATTGTTACAACTCTGTAGCCTACTAGTTCTGCTCTTGGATTCTGTATGGGGAGTGGGATTAGGGGGAGTGGGGGAATTTTAAGTAGAACAAGACAGAAGTCTTTGCATAGTTAAATCATAGTGAACTGAGAAGTACCTTGGGAGCCAAATAAAGCCAGGTATTTCATTATAGACGAACTGCTAAGTCAGGAAAAACATGAAAAGCCACCTATAAAAGAACCCCTATTTATTATTTTGATTATTAAGGCCACTATTTCATCCCCCTGGGGTGCTGGTTTGAAATGAAGACTTGGGAGCACCACCCCAGTTTAGCTGAATCAGAATCTGAGGGCAGTGCCTGGTGCACACTAAAATCTGAATTTGATTTGGGCTGACTTGTCCGCAGCCCAAGCTCAACAAGAAGTAACCGTTGCTGAATTTGCTTTGTCATTGCCTAATTGTCATAGGCAAGTTTTTTCATCCAGCTTAGGTTCAGAAACTTAACATCTATAGTAAGCTGTTCTGGAAGAAAGACAGGCAAGTTGCTGTTGTTATTGCTAGAAATCAAAATTTTAATATAAAAACAGGACCTTTTTCCATTGTGTGGAAGAGATTCACTGACTTTCTTACATCCTAAGCAATTAATAAATAGAATCAACTGATGAACCTCTAATACCCACTAAGTTCTGTAGTAGCCATGTTTATGACCTTATGCAGCCTGGATCACACACTAACAAATCTTAACAACCACACAAACGTGGGCTTAGAATTTCTATTTTGAAAGAGAAATGACTACTTTTGAGTGTGGTCGTATCTCCCTGGGTCTTCGGGATGGACAACCTAAGAAAGTCCAGAATACAGCCCAGGTGATTGGAATTGAGACCTTTGGTTCTATGATACAGCTAATAAAGTTAAAATGCTCATTCCAAGTCATAATTTCCTGGACTTCAGTGACATAAATTTTATGTAATTCCTTAGTTTTACTAAATTAAAACTTGATTCCCCTCCCAAAGGAAGACTACTTTCAGGGTTCGCATTTTCCCTTAGGAAGTTCGTATTCTCTTCACATCGGCTGAAGTCGTCCATGGATGCTCTTTGTTCTTGGAGCTGGCTGGTGGCAGACCTCCTGCATTAAAGGGACTTTCCTAGGGGTCCATCTGACAGTGACTTGAGTGTCTTTGTTACAGTTCAAGTTTATTTTACCTATTCCCTCTGAACTCACAGAAGAGGGAAAAGGACAGTTAAGGCAACATATCACATAATGAGTGTTTCGTAACAGTGAGCTGTGTGTTTTGAAACAGTAAAGAGGACTTTGCAAGTAACGCTAACCCACAGCAATTTAGAAACCATCAATATGTACTTGTCCCGGAGGAGCTTTAATTTCCAGCCTAATTTAAATCATGGGAGCAGGATAGCGCCAATAGTGTCTAATCCAAATCATCTCTCTCCCCTTCTGCTTCTATTTTTACTGTTTAACCTCTCATGTTGGCATTTTTTTTTTTTCGGATTTTTTTTTCCTGGTCAGTGTGTGTGTCTGTTTTGGATTTCCACTTAATCATTTGCAGTGTAATTGTCTCCATATTTATTTAGATCAGTGGTTCTCAATCTTGGCTGTAATTTCGACTCATCTAGGGAACTTAAAAATCCCAACTCCCAGGCTGCACACCAGGCCAGTTATATAAGAAGGGGGTTGCGGGGTGGGGTGGATCTAGGCATTAAAAAATGTTTAAAGCTCCCCAGATGAGGTGACTATGTAGCCAGGGTGGAAAACTGATAGAGATTGTTGGTCTCAACGTTGCAGGTACTGTAGGACAGTGGTTTCCGAACTTGAGAGGGCACCAGGGTACCCTGGAGGGCTTGCTAAGACCTCACTTGCCAGGTTCCACCCCCAGAGTCTCTGATTCAGCAGGTCTGAGGTGGGGCCTAAAAGTGCACATTTCCAGTAAGGGCCCAGGTGATGCTGTTGCTCCGGTTTGCGGACCACACTGAGAACCACTGGAAAGTAGAAACTGGACCAGAAGGAAGCATTGGAGGGTCCATCGTACGCTGTGAGTGTGCAGGTTCACCCCCGTCAATGTGATGGGGTGCCATCAGAAACACGATTCTGTGTCCTGGGTGATGAGGGACAGGACAGGAGAAGACGCCACCCCCACTGCTATGAAGTCTGGGGTCTTGCTGGGGAGGCCAAGCGCGGGTCTGGGCCGCAACAAGGTTCCCGTCTGCTGTGGAGTGGCAGTGGAGCTGGGGCAGAGTTAGGGTCAGGGTCAGGGTCAGGGTTACGGTTAAGGGTAGGGTTAGGGGTAGGCTTCACCCTCATGTGGTCTCGGGCAGATCACCCAGCATCCCTGCAGCTCAGTGCTGTCTGCACGATCGACACAATACCTGTTTCAACTGTTTTCAACAACACATTTATATTTTGAAGCAACAGGAAAAAAAAAGATGGTTTGAATGCCTTAGGGCCATTCACTCCAGTTCACCATGGTCCCCACCACTCCCGATAGTTTTGTGACCAATTTTGCTCATTTTCTTTGCCGGCCTTGGTGCTACACTGTGATGCCTGGAGCTGAAGCTCCTGTTTCATGAGCAGGAGGGAAGCTGGCCTGAAATCAGCGCTGTCTCAGAGCGGAGGGACAGGAAGAACCTAGGTCCTCAGTGACTTCCTCGTGCTGCTGAATTAACGCGACCCTAGGAGAGCCTTCTGTCTGGATTTCTTGCGTATAATACTACTATCTTTTTTTTCTTTTTTTTTTTTCTTTTTATTGTTCAATTGATTGGCTTGACATTGGTCAGTAAAAATTACATAGGTTCAGGTGTACAATTCTGCATCATCTATGTGTTGTGTTATGTGTGGCCAATCATGGAAACAGCCAAAGTGCCCTTCGATAGACGATTGGCTAAAGAAGCTGTGGCACACATACACAATACTTCTCAGCCATAAAAACTGACAAAAGTAGGGCCATTTTGACACCATGGATGGACCTTGAGGCCATCATGCAAAGCGAAATCAGCCAGACAGAAAAAACCAAGAACCATGTGATTTCACTCATTTGTGGAACACAAAGCAGAAACCAAAACTCACGGACAGAATCAATAGTTGTTGTTTTAAGAGAAGGATAAAAGGAATGAGAAAAGGGGGAAAGAGAAGGAAAGAAGGGATAGAAAGGAAAGAAAGGAAAAAAAGGCAGGCTACCTTTTAACACGTGCACTAGTAAGGACTAATGTAGACAAACTATGTTTTTAAAAGTACAACTGGGTGGTATTCATAGTCTCAAGAGAAACATCAATTTCTTATGTGATTTTTTTTGTTAAAGAGGAGAAAATGTAACATCCATAACACATAAAGATATGACCCCCCAAAAACCAGAGACTGGGGTACACTGGCAAGGCCATGGAGCCCTGACCAGGCTATGCCCTTGCCCATGGCCAGACTGCCCAGGGCAGCCTCCGCCCCAGAGCCCCATCAGCAGTAGTTCTGCCTGAAGGGGAACATTCTGTTCCTCTGCTTGGGTAAACAGAGCACGGCCCCTGCTGGTTCTTGAGTCAACAGGGAGGCTCACAGGCCCCCGACCCCTCCTGGGGTCAGTTCAGTGTCCACAGCAGGCCCTTTGCCCCCTTGGGGCCCCGTCTCCCTTGGTTAACAGAACCAGCTTTTTTAGAGATGCTGAATTCTCATAAACTCCCAGCCAGATTGTTTTCCTCCTTGCTTTTGTTTTGATGTGTCCTGAAAAATTAGGCTTTTGCTCTCCCACAGTTCCGTTCTCCCTCACGGCTAACGGAGGCCTCCCTCACACACCACCTTGGGCCGAGTCGTGCTCCTATGGTATCCAGTCAACAGCTACCAAACAAAGCCAGCCGTCTTGCTCACATCAAGTTCTCTTTTGTACTTGCTGTTGTTCTGCTTGGAGCTGTGGAGTGGCTGTCAAAAATGTGACCCGCGTCACCTCTCCAGAGCTTAGGAAATTCAGCCCCTTGAACCCTTGCCCATGACTTCCTTGCTGCATTAATTACCCAGTTGTTGGTGAGCAGGTCGGTTTAGGAAGAAGTCTTTTATTCTTACAAGTATGTGCTTGGGAATGTCCAGTAAAAACCAGTAAGTGCTGAGCTCCCGCTCTGTGCCAGGTCCTGACCTGGGGAACCTCTGACTGGGGGCTCCCACAGTCTCGTGGGAACGTGAGAAGCAGCAGCCAAGAATCTGGGGGCGCCCGAGCGCCTGGTGAGTGACTACCTGCACGAGGCGGGCAGTGCGTCCATCCAGCAGCTCAGGTCAGACAAGGGAGGTTGCTGGGAAGAAAGGACACACCTCCCTGTCCGGGGACAACTGCCTGCCCATCACCGGGTCCTGCACCTGGACCCCAAACCCGCCCCCCAACCCGGCAAAGGTGACTGAGCAGCTGGTCTCCTGCCTACCCCGTGTCTCCTTGTTCTGTCCCCCCACACGCCATTCCAAGTTCCCATTGTATTTCACAAAAACTTGGCAGTTTGGTTCATCCTATGATCACTGATGCCTTGGTTATAATCTTACTCCTTTTATGCAGAATATCCCATTTTTTCCTATAACAACTCTAGGAGGTAGAGATAATTCTTCCCAAATTACAACAGGAGAAGTCAGAGGTTAAGAAATTTGCCTAGTCACTCAGCAAGGGGTAGAAGCAGGGTCCAACTCGACTGGTCTGCTCTCCACCCTGGTGGCCCCTTGCTTTCAGCCGTGACGTGCAGCTTCGGTGCCCAGAGCCAGCAGCACAAAAGCTCGGCAAATAACGTGATTTATTATGTGACTCAAAGCAAGAACAACCCTGCAAGCAGCTTCCTGTTTTAATTACTCTCGTTAATGACAGTTTCTAGCTGCAGA
Source organism: Lyroderma lyra (assembly GCA_004026885.1). NCBI lineage: Eukaryota > Metazoa > Chordata > Mammalia > Chiroptera > Megadermatidae > Lyroderma > Lyroderma lyra. The sequence goes on from PVJL010011725.1 coordinate 38,956, forward strand.
AATTTACATGCTGTCAACATGCAAATGTAATTTTCCCCCAGTGGCTGTGCCAGGCCAGAGCCTCCCTCTGAGCCTTGCACTGTGCTGGATCTAGCTCCTGGAGTTCACAGCCTCACCGCCAATGCAAAACGCGGAGCAGTCAGCACCGCGGGCCGCCTTGCGTGAGTGCTGCATGCACATGCGCACCAGGAGCTCCTGCGTGTTCAGAGAGCGAAGCGCTGCGCCGAGGCCCGGAGGGGTCAGGGAAGGCCATGCGGAAGAGGCGAGATTTGTGTGCGGACAGGAAGCAGGGCCAGCGGAGACGCGGAGGCAAGGACTGAGAGTCTCCACCTGAGGCTGGGGAGAGTTCACATGGAGAAATGGCAGCACCTAAAGTTGAAAAAGTAGGTTGGAGTCCAATCAGTCAGGACTGTCCTCTTTGGAGAAAGGTCTGTGCACGTCCTCTACCTGTTTTTTCATTGATTGTTTGGTTTTAGGGTGTTGTGTGAATTCCTTTTATATTTTGGATATTAACCCGTTGCCGGATGTATCATTGGGGAATACCTTCCCCCATTCAGTAGGTTTTCTTTTCATTTTGTGGATGACTTCCTTCGCTGTGCATGAAATTTTAGTTTGATGTAGTCCCACTCGTCTTTTTCTTTTGTTTTCCTCACCCAAGGAGACGTAGCCAGAAAAGATACTGCTGAGTGACAGCCAGCTGTCCTCTTCTTGCTGTGTGTTCACATGGTGGGGAGAGATCTGGTCTCTTCCTCTTCTTAAAAGGGCACTAATCCCATCACGTGGGCCCCACCCTCGTGACCCCTCTAAACCTCATTTCCCCCGTTTGTGCTCCCAACTACCATCACATTAGGAGTCAGGGTTTCCAAATATGAACTTGGGGAAGACACAAACACTTAGTCCAGAACAAATACCCACTGGGCTCTTCCATGCCGGGTAGTTTCTGCCGAGTCGGGAATAGGGGAGAGCGTTCAGCACGCACGAACTGTCTTGGTATGGCGTCTGCGTGAATGGTGGTACAGAGAGCTTCGTTCTCTGGGAGCTTCTTCAGGGAGCTGCAAGTAAGGGCAAAGGAGACTAATGTATGGGCATGCTGGAACATGATAGTGCTGAGGACCGTCTAGGTCTTTTAAGGCCACAATTAGAGACAAGCCCAGACCTTTCCATCCCTCATCTGCTCTTCTGGACTCCAAAGCACTGCCTGTCTCCAAAAAAGAAAATTAAAAACACAAAGTCTCAAGTGGTTTGATAGTAATTCAGCCCAGCGAATTTTACTTTCCATTAGAAGTCACCAGCTGTCATGTGCTCAGCTTTAAATGGAAATAACTTGCTCTCAAAGAACATTTTTCAGTTGATGTCACTTGTGAGTTTTATTTTTCTCCTAATGAAAAATGGATTTGCATTAGTGTGGCTTTGGTGACAGGAAATCCCTGGATGGAGGCCTGACTTGGTGATCTGCCCCTGCCCCAAGGAACGCTAATTGCTCCACCAGGAGCTCAGAGGACAGACGCTGTGATCAGGAGGGGGCTTTGCAGGGGTGGAGGGGCAGGATGGATGGTAAAACGTCGTATCTTCTGTCCATGAGGGTCTTAGAGTGCTTCTTCCCTTTTAAGAACAAACAACAAAAAAAAAGATTTTAATTAAAAAATGCTTTTAAGTGTTGCAGTTCTGGAGAGAGGGGTGAATATTTTAACGTGATTAAGGGTTTTAGGAAGGCAGCCCCTCAAAGCATGTGTGCTCAGAGCCTGTCACAGCTGAGGCCAGACCCCTGCAGGGCTCTTCTCGAAGGAGGCAGGGGCCCACCACTGCATGCAGGGGCCTGGGGCCTCTTGTCTGGGAATGGGAATAATCTCTTCATGACTCTCTAGACAAAACAAAACAAAAGAATCTCTACACTGACACTCCCTGGAGCCTGATCTGATCCTGACTGTGGCACCTGATGGAAGAGCCTGGACACTCAGGAGCCTCCTACGGTGGGTCCTGTGACAGGTGTCAGAGCCCAGCAGACAGAGAAGGCAGGTGGGTAATGCTGAGAACCCCCGACTGGGCCTACTGGGAGTCCCTGGTGGGGAGGGCTGAGCAGGCATTGC